>OY735884.1:7270141-7513709 GCA_963506565.1 Tachystola acroxantha
GTTAGAATTGATATAAAGTAAGTCATCGGTAACGCAATATTCTGTGGTAGTTCCGTGACCTCCATATCTATAGTAACTTGACTGTTAATTGTAACATTTCCTTCTATTATTAAGTTTTAAGAGAGCGGGACATCTTTGGACTAAATTTGAATTATAATAAGAGTAGATAAGTATGTATAGGCTTCGTCGCTTTTCGTACATTTTTCACGCAATTGTCAAAGAAGAAGTGATATGAACAATCTACAGAAATACGTATGTTTATTTTAGCAAATAAAATGACGTTAATTTTTATTTCCTAAACAAAAAAGCTTTTGTAGATAGAAGTAGTGTATATCATACTTTTATTCATGTTTAGCTTTCTGTTTGTATTGCCAATTAAAAGTTAATTCAGTTAGCACAGTGGCAGGAATTCGACAGGGGCTGCATCGTCAGGTGTGGCCGGTGGCTGGCTGAGTCACCGCCACTCGAATTCCGTAGATAACCGGCGACTCCTTTATTCGCCCCGCTATATCGAGCACTCGGCCATACTAGCGTGCCCTTTCGAACTGTGCCGTAATGTGCCGGTGAATAATTCACTACTCGCCTAATGGTTGGCACTTGGTTCAGACGATATTCCGACTATGATCTGTAACATTCGACTACGGATATTGGTTTAATGTTCCAAGTCAAAATGACACGTAAGAATCATATAGAGCGAATGTTGGTGGAAGCTTAGGGTCGACAGAGGTAGGTCGATCCTTCCGTCTTAGCGATGTTTTTTAGAAAAAAGGTAGAAGGATGTTGTGGTAAACCGCACAAGACGTATACAAAATTCGTTTTGCAAAAAAGGGGATGAAGCACCACTGTGACCATTAAAGTCTGTGGCGTTCATTGAAATACTAATTTCAGGTGTATTTTAAACATGTTCAAATGAGTCGATTTATGCTATAAACATTTTCGGTAAACAATCAACATCCCCATTCTATCATTATTATCATTGCCTATAATAAAGGCACAATAGAACTATCTCCGATATAAAATACAACCATTTTGGTCGAACGCTCCGAATGCGCGGGAGCAGAGGTCACATGTCAGCACCCCATTCAATCGAAACGATTGGACCCGATATTTTGCTCTAACAGCTTTCTAAGGCTAGCCCTTCTCATGTTCCAATTCGCTGTAATTTACACCTCTCACCAAATTATTATAATAGAACGCCAAAGCGTGGTGGATCATGGCCCGAGCTCCCTCGATGTAGGTACCAAAGGGAAGGTCTATGCCCGAGCAGTGGGGAAATAAAAATAGATTGATGATGATAAATGATTCAGAGCATTTCAGACCTAGATAAACAAAGAATGAACGACAATTGAAACAAAATCGTGTCCTAAAACTCCGGATTCCGGATTAAACTTATTCTGGATCGGATAGATGATTAAATCGCCGTCCTATTCATCAAATTAGCAATTCTACGTATTAGGAATAGAATTAGATTGTGAATGCGAGAAACAATTCATAGAGATAATCAACATCAGCAAAGTTAGCGCACGATTTAACTCTTAAATTATTAATTTAAATTCCTTTATTGTGAACTAAATACCTCTGACCTTTGCTGACCGAAGTCAATTACTGTTACAGTTGCGTTTTAACGTGGAGTGAGACGTACCTACAATCGTTTAATTAAGATGTGTAATGTCGCGCCTACGCAGGTAAACACATTCTACGAGTATAGCACTTACGGCATTAATCATTTGCACAGTTAACTAGACATTTTATTTAATAAAATTTATTAGGATCACATTATAAAAGGTCCAATTTGCGCCAAGCGTACTTCGTGGTAGAGTACGCAAACTCTATCGAAATTTTGTGAAACACTGATTTTTAACTTGTATCTGACCTTGGAGATCGAACCTGGATACAAAAACCTCATCCAAGGCACGCCAATAAATTGAATAAGAGAGGAATTAAGAAATCGTTTTGAAATAAAATAAATCGTAGTCTTTACATTAGGTTTTCTTAACGCTTCGTAATACAATTTATATGTTATTTGTTTATTAATTATTAAGCTAGGTACCTATACAAATAAATATTTTATTCATAATAAAATTCTACTTTGCGTCTAAAAGTTACTAGGACGAAGTCACAAGTCATGAAATGATATCTTGTAAGTAAATAGTTCGTGATAGAGATGTGCTTTGCTCGTTATGTCGTTTCTAAATTGCTGGAAATACTGTCCGAGTTCGCTACACCGCCTGTGGCTGGCTGGCTGCAAGCAAATCAAGTATTGTGGACATTGCGTTAGGAATTTGTGTAGAGAGAAAATAATGTTACGATTACGACTTAGGTGGGCACTTAACAATAATAATTTTGAAAGCCTTAAAATAATAGAAGATGACCATGCTTTTTGACATGGTGATATCCTTTGAACTCTGCTGAGAAAACTTGGGTGAATTTAGCGTGCCATTCCTTTTCAACCTTGGAGTAGGTAATTCTCTTAAAACATGCTATACAAAACCTGAAGCTAAATGGAGTAGCATTTGATAATATATATATCTCTTGATAACGATAGACTTTTTCCATGTGGCTATGTTACCATTTGTGTTAAATTATATTTACATGTCCGTAATTATAGTATGTATTATTAGAACCAATTATAGTTAGCTGTAAAGAAAATGTTAGGTAGGTAGTCGAAAAAAAGATTTGTTACTGTTATAAAGTTGTGCGCAGGAGTGTATTTCGGTTGCGCAGCGCTCGCTGGCCGGGGGCGCGCGTGGCCTGTCGATGATTTATCAATAGTGGGCCGCGATGGCTGCACGACGGGCCGCGCCGGCCACTCTTCCTGTCGCCATGTTTGAGGCACGGGCGGCAGCGGGAGCGACAACGAGACACAAGGAAAGCTAATCAACCACTAGCTACGTAAAACGGGTTTGCCTGGGTGCTAATTTAGTATAAAAGTAACCTATGTGAGCATGGTGGTTGAGTAACAAATAAACCAACACAGCTTTCCGTTTAATATTTATTATATTATACAATAGCCGTAGAAACTGCAATAGATACTATTGGTTACTCCGGTCGCTCTTACTGTCGCATTGTTTGTGAAACAAGTGCTGCCACTTGCTCTCACTGCCGACCGGTCACTAATCTTACTTGATTAGTGAAATGATTGAGGGGCACACAGCACCTAGAGCAATAGAGAATCATTAGAAATATTATTTAGAATTATTAAATAGTAGAAACCGCAATAGCTACATAATTGACCACGCCTTGGCTACGCTCACTGGCTTTGATTGAGCAATAGACGGTAGCGGGAGGGGAATCGCTAATAAAAAGCGAAAGAAGATTACTATATGTAGTACTAAATAGTTGTAGAAGCCGTGATTACTGTAGAGACGTTCTGGTCAAGTGTGCGCACTTTGCTCTTTGAAGCCTCACTGTGCTTTAAAATAGTAGAATTTCGACTAGAACATTGAGTATACGAATAGAATGTTATGCGGCATACAAGCATGGCTAGACTGTAACATCTTGCCGGCGCCTTTGATTGACCAAAACAACCCCCCCGCCTCCCGCGCTCCAACAACCGACAACCACGCAGGCTCTTCTAAGTTTGACGGCAATTGCAAAATAACATTCGACGAAGAGGATTAGATTACAGATAAAAAAGCTGGCTGAAATATCTATAAGAATAGAGAGCTTGCCATGAAGCTTGGGACTGAAATTAAATGCAGAAGAAGTGCTTCAACTTAGATCAAGCCTATCGTTATATTCAAAGATATTCCACTATATAAGATTCTGTCGTGTGGATATAAAGATCAAAATGCCAAATTCTCTTCGCTATTAACTTGCACCGCCGCCTTCCTGTACTGTCCCTTAGGTAACCCCCTCCCCGCCGCCCCCCTGAGCCTAGTTGCGCACGCGTCGCACCACGCCCTGCTACCGCGTTCAATGTATATCATAGGTCATCTAGTCAGGTTTGGCCAGCTTGTGCTACTAAAACCTTATGGCTTACCTAAACGATAGTAAGCCTGATAAGTGTTGCTACAGATTTTATGCCTAGACTAGTGGTTTAATGTTCCACAGGCTGGAGAGCACGATAAAATGGCTCATTGACAGTCGACGGGTTCGAAATAATGGCACTCAAATTAGACTGGTATGTGCATTCTGTGACCTATTTGAAGACATAGGTAACTAGCGGGATAAATATAGGTAATTTCAATTTCTAATAAAAGTTTCCATGAAAATCATATTTCTACTGAAACGATTTTTATCGCTTGTTTAGACATATTCCTGTAAGTACATTACAAAATACAAATTAATTCCTCGGAATATCGATTCCTATAAAGGTTGATTATGACTGAATTTTTTATTTAATTATTTTGGCTTAGCTTTTGTTTCTAGCTACTTCAGCTCCTCTAACAGTTGTAGAACAATTGGTACTCCAAAATAAAGCTCTAACAACCTCTAGATTTGCCGAGTCTTTCTCTATCGGTAGAATGGTCATAAAAAGGGGCATATCGACAACCGATAGCATCGCTTAGTGAATTACCGACCGGTCAGAACCATTATTTCTAAGAATTTCGACGTAGAAGTAAAGTTACTGGAAATGATGAGAAGTTATAATTTATGTAGTTTCCATACAATCCATACATATTAGATTTATTGTAGACTAAACAGTACATTAATGATATGTGAAGTATGATTTAAATTCTTATGTAGAATTCTTATGTTTGATGTATAGAAGTTCTGCCATATTCTAGGGCAGCCGTGATCGATAAAATACCGGGATAAAATACGCAAACTAAAATGATACTGGATATTGGTAAAAAGAGCAATTTTTTTACCGCATTTTACTGATTACAGATTATTGCTCTGAATAAAACTGCAGTAATTTTGAATGAAAAAAACTTTTGTACAAAGAGAGCAATTTATTTAATCCTTTACTTATTAACCCTATCTTGCATTGCACCAAAAGATAACCCAAGTGTTAGCAACTATTCGGGGGGAAAATGTATGGCTTTGTCTCATTTAACGGTTAACCGCTCGTCCTTAGTGCACGCTACCCAAAAAGTAATAAAACAGAACCCGCAAATTCTGAAAGCCTTGTCTTTTCCAGGCGAATAGCTACTATCGCGGCCTCCTACCATTATTCTGTAGCTTCAGAGCGACTAATGGGTTATCAGTGTAATAATTCAGTGTTGCCTCATTGTCCGCGATTCGCACTCTCGCACTATCTATAACGCGTTGACAAATTTATTAATGTTCGACAATGTAGCGGGCCTTATTAATCTTCGAGACTATAACTTGATTCATTCAGCGGCATCTCTTTACGCATCTACGGTTATCAATGCATTTTTATAACGATCGTGCATCCGTGTTATTTATTTGAAAGCAGGGTTCCTTGCACATGGATATTATGTAGTTATATTGTCTTAAACATGTAATTAGGTACCTAGGGTACTTACACATTTTAAGACATTTATAGATGTGCCGAACGATATATTGACATATTAACATTTTGTATTTCAGATGCATGAATTATGTAAGTAGAGTAGGTACCTGTCCTCCCCGTTCCTTTTTATAATCGATCTATTTCAATCACAAAACCTCTATTTTAAATATATTACACAACTATCAATCAATTCATTAATTTATTCCCAAATTTAAATCATAATCAATATTTGATAACATCAAAAAACTCGTTACGCGCACGAAGGCCATCGAAAGTAATTAGCTGCGTGGCAGACCACCTTGGAGACATTATTAGGGCTTCTTTTCCAAGACAAGTGTTTCATAAACCACGTTAACGATTTGCGGTTAAAAAGAGTTCACAGAAGATTGTGAAATCTGGGAGGTAGGTATTTTTCATAAACATTTATTATTTCGTAAAGAAATGTATTATGCGTATGCATGTTTTAATTCACATTTATTCCGACAACCTCCATTTTTTGTCACAGCATAGTCAAATTGTTTTTAAACGACTTTTTGTTTATTGTTTAATTAAACTATTCAATAATAAAAAGGCGAACTTAACGCCAAAAAAAACAAAAAAGAGGAGGTTCACAATTCCGGTGTATATTTTTAGGTTAAAGATTATTTTCTCCTAACGAATTCTTATTTCATTCTTACTACTTCGTGAAGCAGTGTGACCATGCCTACTAAATAGTTCTATTACTTCGAAATCGATCACCGAGTGGTGGTCCCGTGAGCACGGCCGGTGTCACGGCGTTACTATAGCAAAATCGAAAGTGCAAGGTGACTGGGCCGATGTGCAAAACAGCAAAAAATATCGATGAGTAAGCTCTACTACAATGGACCTTGGCCAAAGAGCTGAGACAGTTGCCTAGTAGCAATAGGACAAAGCTTATGCCCGTGGCGTGGGATTGTATGTAGGTATAATGATTTGTAGATTGTAGCAA
The DNA here is from genome assembly GCA_963506565.1 of Tachystola acroxantha. Classification (NCBI taxonomy): domain Eukaryota; kingdom Metazoa; phylum Arthropoda; class Insecta; order Lepidoptera; family Oecophoridae; genus Tachystola; species Tachystola acroxantha. The sequence continues at coordinate 7,276,531 of OY735884.1, forward strand.
ATTCTCACGTTGAAACCTGATCGATTGGTAATCAAACAAAAATACTGTGAATTAGTTTCCGTAAAAAGAATAAAGCTAGAGGTGACTTATTTGAAAATTTGGAGACCTTTAAAAACGAGGTGACTTTGCTTTGAGACCTGAAAATGCAATTAATGCAAGTGACGAAGCTGAAAGCAATTTGATTATACACAAATGTCAGTCTTGTAAAAAAGGTACATAGGTTGTGGAGGGTACCTACATAGTTATGTTAGGTAGTGGAGTAACTGGTAAATAGAGTAACCGTACAACATAAAGGGATTTGGAATATCAGAATCAATCACTAATGTCATTCGAAAAGTCATCCATTTCTATGGAGTTTCATTTCTATCCATTAATTTAAAAGACTGCAGATAATTAAACGATAAGTATACCTACATACTAAAATTTATAGAGTACACGACATAAATACTTGGGTACTTAGGCCCTTGCACAAGGAAAATTAAGATCTTAAAATGTGCTATAATTAATATCAAACGCAGAAGCTGGTATGATACCTCTTAGAGCCAGCAAGTTAATTTTCTTTCATCTATGGCAGGGACAATTAGATCGAGTAGGAAATAGTTTGTCATCATAACAGGCAAAAAGCGATCACGAAGTTTATGTTGCGTGAAATTGGAACGGTTTTTTTCACGATACGAGCATATTAGGCAGTGTTTGAACGTACCTACCCGGCGACTGGTACCTAGTGGCGCTCAAGTACCTCCAAGATTCGTTACGGTATTTTTATTTAGAATTCGTTACTTTTCGATCTATCAGCTGTTCCTGAACATAATGTGTGTCATTGTTTAAAACAAATGTTCATAAAAAAATCAATTAGGTACGCTTTGAAATGGTTTTGCACTAGTCGATCAGTCAATCTCAAAAATGTTTGAAAAATCTTTTTTGACACGGGTTTCTCCAAAAAACCCAGATATTTTTCGTCACTCGTTTCATTAGATTGACTTGGATTAATGAAGATAAAACCATCATTATCATTCACCAAGCCATTAGGTATTGTACTTACTTTTATACTAGGTATGTTTCTCGCAAATAAACTTATTTCATTTCAGGCCTTCGTGAGCAGCAGACAACATTCGCATTGCATATGCATCTTCCCCAGGCCTCTCTGTGAAACCAATTTCTAAAAAATGAAGCCGTAATATTTCATAACGTAAATATCTTTCTAACTAATTGTATTTAGTAGGTATTCAAATCAGGTAAGAAGTAAGTTGCCTGATCTAAGGCCACTATTTTTTGATGGATTTATCTTTTTGATTAAGTGTTGTGAACGGCAGGTCCCAAAATGTAATCTTCAGCTTCTCCTTCCGCGTACCCAAGGTCAGCCGCCTCGAGGAGTCTTATCAGGCGCACAAAAAGTGATATAAAAAACTGTCGCCGAAGTAATTACGAGCAAATTGTACTGTGACCGCCACTCCGCGCCGCCGCCGCCGCCTGCCGCCCGCGGCTACGGCTGCATGGTCATTTGAGAACTACGAATCTCATGTCTTGAAGGTCGAATTTTAGAAATCTGCGCTACTAACATGGTAGGAGCACTTTAGCATATCGTGACCTCCATTTATGAAAATGTTTAAAACAAATGACGTCTAGTTCAAAAAAAGGGTATCACCAAGAACCAAAAGGACTTGTCAAGTTAATGTAGCGCTCTTTACATGTTTACGAAGTGTTAACACCGAAATTCCTTCGAAATAGTCATATTTTGGAATACTTTTCATAAATAAGCTATAATGATAAGTCCATACCAGATGCTGATTATAGCTTTGAGAAAAATAAACAGAATGTGACCACAGTTGATATTAGTTCAGAAATCTGCGAAACACTCCTCTAAAGTGGCTGTTGTAGTGTTCCGAAAAATGTTTCAATCTATCATGCTTTTAAAACCTATAAAGCACTAAGAATGAGATGAAACTATACTTACACAATAAAGACTTACATAACGAAGATTCGCAGCGACTCCCACATCACAGCCTAGAACAATTGGTAGGATTCTTTCGTCTTGCTGTAGTTCTCCGGAAACTGACTAGTTATCTTCAGTGCAATATAAAACTACAAGTAAAGGCCAAGTGAAATGTTTCATTTGAAAACTTATCTTATTGGAAGATTGACACGGTGACTGCTTTTGCAAGACGAGACGAGGTCGCCCTGTGGTCCTGTGTTGCATAAATCAGACAAAATTGACATTTATGACGCCTTTTTTCCAATAATAGTGATTGATCATCGGTTTTGTAAATATTGTGCTTGAATTGAAAGATCTTAAAGCCGGGTCAAGATGTCACAGAACAAATACTCCGCAGTAGAGCGATGCTACATTGAAACTAGAGATTCTCTACAATTCACTACTCGAGTGAACGCGAAGAAATAAGTCTAACGAGTCGATTAATTTTTGATTTTGGTCTCGTTGCACGTACAGTCATGCACGAATGAGCAAGACCTTGGCGACTGATCCTGTGGAATGATGTGACTTGCACAACTCGACTCCGCTATATTTGACACCGGTTAATAGTCCATCAAGGTGACATAAAGCTTTTTACAACCTTATTTTTTCTAACAAAAAGTCCTCAAAAAGACCACCAAGCACTGATTCATTTAACGCTGCATTCGGCAAATTTTCGTAACACCTATTCCTGTATATTTTATAGTTTACTATATTGTGTTCGTAATTGGATATTACAGCATCGACTGTCGTCGTTATTGATGCGATTGAATTCAATTATTATCTTCTAATAATAAAAATCAATGTAAAGTTTATTTTATTTTCTATTATATGAATTGTCTTCTTACTCCATCAACCAAGATTGTTAATAAAATCACTTGACTTAATTTAATTAGAACTAATATAACTTTTGCGTATGCAAATAAAGTTAGTTACCTCTTTCAATCGATTGAAGTTAGAAGTTGGTATGTATCGGATGTCTTTGACGATTAATTCGACAAGCGAAATCCACGAGATGGTTCAGCTCCAAACCTTGAAGGACAGTGTCGACATAATTCTCGAAAGCATAAAAATGACAATGTAAGTAGGTATTGCGCAAAGACATGCAATCGATCTTCGACACAAATTTACAGAAACCCGACACCCCGCGCCGGCGCAATGACATCACTTACCGCAGAAATAAGCTTCCCTCTGCCACCGTCGCTGATAAATCACGCTATTTTATTGCGACAGTAGCCAATAAACCTATTTGTCCGCGGGTAGATTCACATAATCGGGCGGGCTTGACAGATATAGACCCCTAAATCATAGGATTATTTTCTTTGTAATCAATATTCAACGGATTATAGACTCTAATCTTATTAAATAGAGATTTAGATTTCAAATTCCGGCCGAGGATATGTGTCTCTTGGGCGGTTAATCATGGAAATATGCCAGTAATTTTGCGCAGGAGTCGTCCAAGCTTCTGACGGATAGATCATTTACAATGAACAGATAAAATTGTATATTTATTAGTAATTTGTGGTATGACATAATTACGTTCATGTGACTTGCCTATTCTAAGTAAGATGTTGTAACTTTATCTGTAAAGAACACCAAATCTAGCATTAAATGCATTTTCCCTGCCTTTGGCTATTAGCATATAGGTGAATCACTTTCGTGTTACATCTTCTGATCGTTCGTGTCCCATCAACCATACCCAGTAGGTATTCTATAATTACTTAGGGTCGATGATAATTACTTCAATACACGCTATTTTTAGACCTCTGCAGTATAAATTGTTGTAACGTTAAGCGTCGTGAATAATCTGAAAATTTAATATGATCTGCGCAGGCGCATTGTAGGTGCCTTTTGTCTTAAGTCACGAGCGCGCACCTTCTCCGTGACCCACCAGACAAATCGAGATGAATTGACAGTGTATTCTTTCCCTACTTCACTCTATACACAGCTAATGTGGCATTCGGCAGCCTATTGCCACATTTCCACGCTGGGGGTCGCTTTGGCAATATTAGAGATTGTTCCTCGTAATGATTTACCGCGGTTGGGATATTTGCCCTTTAGTTTGGCTGAAATGAATAAACGGGAAATCCATATTTGATACATTTGTAAAAGTACTCATAGATTTAGTAATTACGGCGTCCAAAAGCAAAGGCCAACTTTGTTTTCGGACGCGTTAATTAGACATTCTTCTGCAACAGGACTAATTTGTTTATTGTATGATTCGGATTCATAATGATAATTAATAGTGTACTGCGAGAGTATAATTTAAGGATACTGGCAAAACAACTGTAATAAAAAAACATTGATTTTTTGAACAAACCCCTTGTCGATACAGTTTAATGACCACAAAAACAGTCACGCATGCTTTGGGAGTCGATGCCTGTTAATTTTAATACGTCCACGCATCGCGTATTATAATCTTGACAGAGATGGCTTCTTACATAAGTGATTAAGGCTCTCCCAGCCTTACAAGTGCACCGTTTCACCACAATATCAATCAACATCAAATCGGATCTTTTAATCCCGCTGACGGAGAAATACGGCGATGGACGTTTCGCCTTAATTAAGGACGTCGGCACTCAGAGTTTAACATGTGTTGTAAGAAGTTTTAATGCTGGATTAACGGGTTAAGAGTTCCGTTAAGATGGAAACCTAATGCAAATCTCCTCCCAATGTGCAGCAACGAAGATCCATCGAGCCTTTCTGAGCGAGGTTGATGTCATGATGATGAGTGTAGATTGTCACTCGGAAAATCACAGAAATTGTGAAAGGCCATATATCTGTAGGCGAGGACCAGTTAGGTTGGCTGACCATTTTAAATAAACTGGGACTGACGTCATAAAACGCCTCCGATTTTGGTACAGGGTGTAAGCAGATCTTCGTAAAATTGATACAGTAGAAGGACTACCGCCACCAAAGATTCGAACAAAAAGTACCTACATACTAGAGCTCTTTCTAAGCAATCTGTGTCCCTAGACAATATTTAATAACAATAGAAGAAACATAATTTTCTTCTCATTATAATTCTATAGAAATGTGGGCTAAAATGTTACAGTTGAAGCGTTAGTGGCTCATAGTTTTTGTGGTTTATGGAGTAACTCTGACGCTACTATCTATAATTTGTAACACATATTGCTTGTCGACTCGTGGTAGTAAAAGGCTGTTGTGGTTCACGGGTTAGAGAATTTTGTGATTATAGTTTCCTGAAGAAATCGTTTTCAGCCTGTATATGACTAGTTCCTTGATGTAAAATTATAATCAGTCGTTAAAATTAAATTCAGAAGCAGGTTCATGATCGACGTGTAAAAATTAGTAACTTAACACGGAGACATAATTAATTGGTCGCAATACAATTAATATAATTTTAATTAATTGATCATTTATTTTTATTCAAAATTTTCATAATTATAAATGTACAGAATGCAATTTACAGGTGGTTTATACTTATTATTAATTTTATTTATGAGTTCCTCTATATAGAGTACTGTTTTACGATTTTTCGTGATCACTTTCCACGTTTTTGACTGTTTTGGACATGACATGACAGTAGTGGTAGTGTGAGTATAAGTAAAAACTGCTTGAGCATGTTAAAACTTAAAACCTATACGACTTTCACAAAATATGTAGACGTTATTTCAAAAAAGTTAGGTGCCTACCTGATATTTTGAAGTTCTTTTAAAAAGGTACAGTTAAATATTTTTTGTTTTCTAAATTAAATGAGAACTTTAGAGCGTTCCCATGGTTGTCGGCATTTTTGTAGCAATACCTAACGACGAGTGTAGACCGATGGCGACGACGACGACCAAACTAATAAAGGGTGGTGATATTAAATATGTGGTTTCATTGTTGTATTCTGGATCTGGAGTGATTCCATATCTCTTTAAATGCAGTTTCTCTATTCTGTAAATTAAACTAAAAATTCTATCATATTGAATTTTGAGTTGGTTTTGATATGGCAAACAACTATAAAAGTTGTAGTTGTAGATAAGTAATTAATTTTATTCAGGCCTAAAATCCAGTTATTGTTTTCTTTAGGAATGTAATTGCATCTTCTAGGTACGTAAAAACGTGTAAACCCTATTTGCTGTCATTCTCACAATTTTTGGCAACTGAGCATAATTTGTATGATTTAGTATTTTTATGAGAAAGTAATGAGTGGATGAGCTGGTAATGAGATGGTAAGTTAAGCGATCATTGTCGCCTAGAGACACTTGAGTTTATCATGATGTTTTTTCTGCACCCTGTATAGCAAAAGTTTGAATTCTGCGAATTACTGGCGTCTCAAGTGTACCACCTTCGTGGGAAGTTCCACCTTAAAAGCGTTTATTTGCTCGAATTATCACCGGGAGGCCTCAATTAATTATCGTGCGCCACTGACATTACCTTTACTTTTTTCACTTTTACAAAACTCAGCCAATTTGCGCGGTAAATTGAAGTAGGCCAATATTTTCGAGCAGCCTTGCTACAGCGGAAGGTTTTCATCCGCGTAACGACCCAGAGGCATAACCGAGAAGTTATTATTTCATTCTCTTACATAAGTCGGCCCCAGTTTGGGTTCCGTCGCAATTATTTTAGACCTGCAACGCGCACTTGTTTCTCGAACGGAATAATCGACATTTAATTTTCATAAAAATTTTGACGTTTTACGTAACGTACTTATAATGTTGGTCGCCGTCCGGTAACATCTCGTATTTCACATTCGGTTTTTAAAAATATTTAACAATTTTTTAAATGCAAGGTTTTGTTCATTCAAATAGCGTGTATCAGTGACCTGTTCAAACCAATTAGTGGCTGCTATATTATGGAAAATAGTTTTTAGTTTTTCATCTAATTGATGGTTGTTTTGACAATATTATAAGATAATAACAAGGATTGTCTTGAGCTGATCTATCATTCTATCGAGAATCTACCGACGAAAAAAAAGGAGCAACCTCGCCTCATATTTCATAAATAATTTAAAACGTCAAAATAATTAATACGAAAACTGCGAAATAAATTAATGCATCACTGAATCTAATTAATTCATTGACATGATTATTAATAAGCGATAAGATGATTTTTGTGGGTGTAAGTTGTATGTAAGGTGTCACTTGTTAGAGTTTGTTTTGGCCAAGGTCGCGGCTTCGATGCCGTCTAACTAGTTCGTCCAACACGTCTTGCTTTATTTTTTATTTATTTAAAATTCTACACTTGTCGCTTGAGGACACTCGGTAAACAAACCTGTTCATAAATCTGATTACATTTCAATAAATCTACTTGAATTACCTGAGGTGTTTTATTACGTTATACGTAGCATTCTAGATGTTTGAGTAAATATTCCATTATGTCATATTTAGGACTCTGGATATTTCATAAATCATTTATTTATTGCCTTATGTAACATAGGTGTTAATAATAGCTTTTAGAACTCCTGAAATACACTGTAAATAAAGGAGACACAAAATAATATACTTCATGTTAAAAAAAAATTCGTAATCCTATAATTACACATATTATATTAATATCCAATTATAGGTTCGGGCGACTTGCTATAACCTATGGAGGGTTAGCACATGACCCGGGGTTAAAAAAGTAACATGTATGGAGCTTTCACGGGTTAAGTCGCTAACTCTCGGGTAATCTGCAATGCAAGTGGGCCTAATCTTTGAAAATAAGACAATACTTAACCGAAATAGGTTACGTAGGCATTCGTACCTACCTATACCGGAATCATTGTTCCCGACATCGGCGAATACCGATCCCTTTATTATATCTATACTGGTTAATTCTCAGGCAAATATAGCATTTTGACGTAAAACTACGCAACATGACCACCTAATAATGGTTTTGTTTTATTGGTTAAGGCAACGTTAAGACTTTTAAAGCTTGGCGACGAGCGGCGAAGCCACAACGAGCAGCTAATTTGATAAAGCTTGAACAGCCTCGCTGTGGAAAACTTAACGTAGACATACCCTAAGATTTTTTTTATGATATGTTGGCTGTTGTTGGCTCATATGACTACTAGATTTTTATCACGTATCTAAGTACCTACCATACTTGCTGTGCTGAATCTGAATAATCAAGATGCATTTGTAATTTAAAACCACTAATCCATGTTTTTATACATAATTGGACTGTAAGGAACTAGTGAATATTGGACGAGACGAAAACGGTGCCTTGTTTACCTAAGCATAGGTTTAGGCATAGGTGCAACTCTACGTGGCGGCAAAACGACTTAGATTGCAATGATTTTGTGTAGATCAATGTTCTGTCGACTGTATTGATGAGTACAAACAGATATCTATCAGAGAAAATGGATCCATATAATGCTGGCGCACCTCACACATTCCATGATTTATATACGGATGCGACTTCGTGTCGAGTTGTTTTGAATAAAAGAAACAGAGTGGTCGGTGTATATTTGTCTTGAGGAGACGACAGGTAGCACAGTTTATTGTAAGAATGGGTATCATGACAAACTGTCAGTACCTATTGGTATAGTAGAGAAATGTCTAAATATTTCGTTGTGAATAAGAAGTAGCTAATAGGGATTGTACCGCTATCATCTTGAAGCTTGGAAAATGACCGTAAATGTATGTTCTTATCAATTTCTTGTACATACATTCCAGTAGATTGTGTCCTTGCAAACTTTTATGCCGGGGTTTTAGGTTAGATTCCCAGCCGGGCAGGGCTTGTAACCTAAGGTATCCTAAGGTATAACCGATTTTTCAGAGAGATCGATCTGTGTATGTTTCTTGAACCCTTATAGCACGAAATCTTAGTTTAGGCCATGAATGTGATGTCTTTTTTCTCTTATTTCTTTTCGTTAGGTTCGCAGTCCAATTCTAGGTACTATTTGCATAGCAAGTTATATGCTTATAATTTACGAATTATGTGTAATGACGAATACGATTTCAAGAGGGCATGAATTTTACGAAGGTTTTGTAATATATAGTTTTTACGAAATGTACAAGAGCGGTCGTAAAAACTTTTTAAAATCAAAACGATAAAAAAGGACACAAGGTTATAAAATATTCCTATATAGCCAAAGGCGGCAATTTGCTTTAAACACGCACGTTTAATATCGTCTCATTATTGGCGAGGAGCGATCGGAACAATGTTTGCCGATGAGCTGGCGATCCCGATAACCGACTGGGCCATCCAATAAATTACCAAAAAATACCGCAGATTAAGTGATTATTAAACACAAAAAGCGTGTAAAAATTACCACAGAAATTGATAAGAATTTCTTTTGTTGCTCGATCGGAGTAAATGGCGATGTCCAAAACCGCTTTAAAAGAAGGGCGTCGTTGCAAAACCTTGGAGAAAGGTAGCCTCTTTTTAATAAAGGCGATTGGCGAGTGGACTTATTTAAAGTCGCAATAAAAGGAATTCCTTAATGATGTAGACGCCGATATTAATATTGGACGAAGTGGTCCGGCAGGCTCGTCGCTTAAATGTAGTTATAAATTATGTTTTGGGAGCTGCTCCTGCGCTGCGGTTTGCACTCGTCTGCCCTTACAAGTCTTGTTGTGTGATCGCTATTGTTTTATAAGTTGCTGTATTTTAGTAAAATGAGTCTTACGACTTATTAAATCCTTGATAGTACTTCTATTTAAGTTAATCTCAGATTAGGATCGCGATTAAACGAATCTTTTATTAGCTACCCTGAATTTGAAATTGAAACATTTTCATGTTGTACCTAACTGACGTTACAACGGTTTATACCCGTTTTACGATGCGCAATAAAAGTTATTTGGAGAAATTAAAATTACAAATAAATGGTAGTGCAGTGTCATTATTGGCGTCGTAAATTACCACGAAAGAATATAAAATTCGTCGTGCTCCATGGACAGAGCCTAAAATATATTTTGTATGGGGCAGGTTTCCGCCCTTTTGCGATGAAATATGGCTAACTCCATCGGCAGTTCATATAAATTACGATGAACTAAGTATGACAATAACTGGCGTCTTCTCGTTTCGGAGACCAAGACCCACTTCGGGTCACTGAGCCAGCGGTGTAAGTAAGTACTTATTTAAATATTGTTCTCGAAATTATTGATTAATCTATCTCTATAAATTAATAAAAATAGATGAGATATCGATAAGTGACCGTCAGCATTGCGTAAAAGAAACCACTTAACCACTTATTCATATTTAAGGGAGACACGTTTGACCCAACGATCAGTGATATAATAATATGAAAATCTGCCTATATCACATACGCCTGTTTCGCCGAAAATCATATCGGGCATCGATTTTATTGCCCGAAGATTACACCGGGCCCACAAGTATGGCGGAATAATTTAATGTAGGTAATTTTGTAAAATGTCGAATTTAAATTGATCGAGATTAAAACATAATCAGGTGGAGAAGGCTATTATTGTGTTCGACGAGATACGCTTGAGAATACCTACACTTACCTAATGAATAAACTGTATTGACTGAAGTAAATATTTTCAATTAATAATAACCATACCTACTTACTTATCATTAATTGAAAATATTAGTTGACTAAAACTAAATAAGTTGACTTAACACCTCTCGCGGTCATAGGTACTAATAATACATCTGATAAGTATTAGTTTTTGATATTCCAACTAATTAACATCAGAGATAGTTTCATGCCTTTTTGGCAAAACGAACTTAGTGTGGAGTTTGTATGAAATTCTTCACTAAGTATGTTATTTATCAATTTTCAATTTTGTTTCCACAGTTGAACACCTGCCTTTTTTAATTTGATTTTCTATACTTGTCAGCGGTTTGTTGTGGTATTTTCTCAAGCTGTTTTATTTAAAACTTTCCAATTCATCCATACTTTTTCAATTAAAACGCCTATATGGTAGTCCTGTCTAAAGTTCAGTAGCAGTGTTTGTAGTTGTAGCGAGAGGAAGTCCACTCGACCTTACTCTCGCAATGCCCATACCATAACAATTTTGCGTGACCCATAGTGTTTCCTGTCATTACTCCGTCCGCACTGATCATGGAGGTAGAATCGATTATTATTATGTATGCCTACACGTACATAATTATCTACTTATGTATCTGCCATGTACACATGTTGCTTATATATGCATCTTCTTTTGTAAAGAATTTACTAAATTTTTCTTTCTACTTACTACACTAATGCTACTTAAAAATAGTAGGTAATTTGCCAAAAGTTCAAGATGTAAAAGCCATTTTTAAAGATTCGTTGTAAAAATTGTTCTATAACTATAAGGACAATGAAATCACTGAAGATGTATAAAAATGTCGAACATAACTATATTATATGTAGAAATTCGTTTTCGGAAAATTTGGCCCGGTTCTGTATGTACTTAATCCATATGCTTACCTAAGTTAACCTAACCATAGGGTAGAAATTACCTAATCAATTCTAATTTGAATTTTTGGCAAACTGTTGGTGAAATTGGTATTAGATAGCGGGTTCAAAATGACCGATTTATAAATAATGGTCCCGGCATTTCCCGAGGGACCATCTCCTCGGGAAATACTTACCCACGTAAGTTTCGATACGGACCGACATAAACAGGGGGATACATTTACCGGAACAATAAAAATAAATGAAACAACTAAATCGTACCTATGTCTTTGTTTGACACCCACTTTCGTATTTTGCGAGGGCCTTCCTTATGTTCATTATCGCTGTAAAGTGGACTAATAAATGTTTGCAATATGCGCTAAATTAGTTGTTTTATCTGCAAATCTATCAAATAATATATATTGTTTATTGGTTTCGCTCATTTGTGGTGTATTGTGATTAAGGATTACTCACACTCCTCATATTCCTTGTTCTTATAAGTATTATTGTACACCTACCTACCTACTGTAAAAAAATGTATTTATAGGCCCGTATTTTTGTGGTTATGCATCACTTTATATGAAATGCATAACATTATATGAAATATGTAGGTGGTTTTATCGTTTCCAGATAACACTTTGTTTTATAATAGTCGTATAGTTATAATATGTCGACTGAATAAATTATTAAGTATAAAAATTTAACACTACAATTTATTTCTAATTTATTCATCTAACTCTGTCATTGATTAAAATCATTCGGTACTTGTCGTAATATTACCAATTAAACTTTCATAACAGCAATTAATTGGGATTGTGTTGGAGATTAATTAGAAATTGTTGCTTAGATCCGCTTGGCGATAAGCTAAATTGTTTATTGTCTTACATTAACTTCGGTAGCTCATGAACCGGGCACACCCAGGTCATTACACGAACGTTTTAAATGTGTTCTGTGTAACAATGGACCGGGTGTAATAGCCGAAGGGTATGCTCGAGAATAGGCTTCGTTCGTTTTGCAATATTGAGTGGCCTGTGGTAATTAGAGCTGCGTCCGGACGGTTACAGCATCCTGATTCTAACGCGCACTAGACACCACCTCATAAAAGCCACACAAACCGCTTAAAACACATCGATAACAAACTTTATACATAGTTGCAAAAAGCAGAAAATTCAATACTTACTTGTAACTACTTGCCGTAGTAACTTCATCTATGGTTCAACGTTTACGACTGAATAGAAAAAGCGTAATACGAACTGGAGTAGGGGAGCGAGGGGCTTGTTGTAACATTTTTTAAAAACAATCATATATCTTGAGATATATTGGCTAAATTACCACTAACTAAACTTTGATCGGTACTCTAACCATTCTTTAATTAATTCTAATTGAAAAAATATCAAATCTATGTCTAATTTCTTCAGAATTAATTTTTTTATAAAAAGAGGGAAGTGTTACATCTTACCCCGTGCTTGGGGCTTGTTGTAACATCTAATGGGGCATGTAGTAACAACAATAAAAACCGAGAATGTGACACCTTCAATCATTTATTATCTTCACAATTAGCTTTGTTTTCAACATATCATTAGGTATTTAACAAAAATATTGAGGTACTTCTATAAAATGAATCATCTATCAAATAATCAACTGAAACATACTTTTTCTATGAGTAATCAACACCTGTTTTCTAAAACTTCAGCTGCAGCTAACTCGTATACCTCCTGGCTTTGTGTTCCCCGCTGTCTTTGTCTTATACAGTCTCATTAAAAAAAAGGTATATTGCATTTTCAATCACATACATACAGCAATATGGGGGCAAGTTGTAACATGTTACAACATACCCCAAGATTTTGTTACAACTAGCCCCAAGGCATAATTTTTAATATTTATAACGATAACTATTAAATCAACTTAGTAATCTCGAAAAATGTTACACGACATCGTACATAGATAAATTTAACATCAAATAAAACACAGAAAGCTCCAATTAGTCGATTATAATAAAGCCAATCGAAAGTTTACGAAAGCAAAATAATACATTAGCTGGCGACAACGGAGGGCTTGCACACACCCACTCAATACGCCACCTGGCGGAACTCTGACTGTGATGACGTGGCGTGGCGCGTTATAACGATAAGATAAAGTCAAAGAAATACGTTAATAAAGTTTAAATTCCTAGTGAAAAAGCCCTGTTACTACTTACCCCTGTTACATCTAGCCCCTTGCTCCCCTACGTAGAGTTCTGTTCTGAGTTCCAACTATATAGAGGTCGAATTTCCTTGAAGTTCGGTGCACTTGTATCGTTTTATATTAGAGTAAGGATGGATATGGTCCCTTAGCTGGACGGGTTTCGCAAGGAGCGCGCTATCGAATCGAATTGATATCGTCTAATTATAAGGTACGGTAGTAGTGGGCTGACGCGCGCGCAGCGGAATCAATTGCTTGCCACGTTCATTCAGGCTTTTACCATACGCGCGTATAGTTAATACGGACCAGAATGAAGTAGATATTCTTCGCTATATTTATAAATCTTAACATCTATCTGTTCGTCTATCTATCTGTAGGCTTATAACTCAAGAACCGATAGACGGGAAGTCGGGAAGTGATGCCATGCCAATGAGTATAGGTTTCCTGAAGGAAGGTTGTAGTATAGTTGCTTACATTATTATAGTCATTGAACTGCATCGAATGGAGGCGAGAGTTCTCCAAATCAAATCAAAATCAAATCATTTATTTCCAATAAGTTTACATACATAATATTGTTTGTACAATGGCCCCGCACTAGGTAAAACCTGTATCGCGGGAGACCGAGTAGAACATTTTACCAGTATAGATTGCTAAACCTGGATTGAACCTGTTACCTAATGAATGGTCGTAGTTAACTGATTGGGCAGAAAAAATTGAGAAGTTGGGCTGGCGATACAAATGTGCAGTGTTCTGTGTATTAATGACATATAAATAATATGTAATATACATACTGAAAAGTAATAATAAAAAATAATAATTAATTATCCTTTTTTATGAAGCTATAATATTCCTACTCTTTGTAAGTATGTTTTGTATTTTTGTTACTGTCATTGTCTTTTATGTACAATAAAGTGTATTTGAATTAGAATTAAGAATAATAAGTAATACTTAGACAGTAATAGCAGATGAACTAATTTGATATTAATATAGGTATTATACATAAATTAAAGTACATAAGGTGTCTGCGAATATACTTACTTACATAAATAAATATCGAAAAATATACATATGTTGTACATATACACACACATACACATATATAAAACTATATATAAATACAGAGACCAAATTTTGTAAGTGACTTTCAAGACTGAATTCTCAGAATGGATTCCGTAGCTTCATAATCAAGTGTCAGGAGCCAACGTGTCATTTTGATCTTGGCTTCATGAACTGAAATATTCCTGAGGTCACACCTTTCATTCGCCTGTCTGTAAATATAGGGAAAAGAGAAATAGCTAAATCGATGAGCAAATACCGTTTTGGCTTTGATTGGGTCCATCTTGCAGCGACGACTGTTAATGGATGCCAAGAAATTTGGCGAATTGAGATATGCTTTGTGAAACTGAAGCGATGCACGCAATATATAAAGTTGTCGTACAGTCAAAACTTGCGCATCCGCATAAAGGGTACTGGTGGGGTATCGAAAGGGCCTTCTGAACATTACTTTTAATACCGATCTTTGTGCTCGCTCGCAAATATTTGTTAAGTTAGGCACGCCGCTTGTCTTTTCACGATTTTTCTTTTTGGACAGCTTCTGACTAATTTCTAGGGTTAAGATAAGCGGGCGAAACCGCGGGTATATGTTTGTGAAATATAATTGAAAAATTATTATCTATACCTCCTTCAATTGCAGCGTTATAATAGGCGTGTAGGTAGCTAGAAATTAGATGTACAAAATTAGGAAAATTGAAATTGGACAGTCGAGTGGTTCGGCGAAAAACAATTAAAACATCCACACTCCGATATGATATAAGCCGTTACACAACGTGGGCTTTTCTTACATTTTTAAAATGTATTTAATCAAGGGAGTAAATTCCACCAAGTGAAATAAAACGTACCTAGCGAAAGTGTTTACATTAACACTTACGAGATGATCCCTCATCATCATCATCCTCAGTCTATTTATAGGATGCTCGACCACAGACTTACCCTTACATCGAGGGAGCTCAGGTCATAATCCACCACGCGGGCTCAGTACACAAGCCTTAGATTTTTTTCTACGGCATGCAGGTTTCATCACGTTGTTTCCTTTACCGTTTTGAGAGCACTCGATAAATGTACGTAAGTTTTTCCGTCGAAAAAACCGAGAATAACTCATTGGTACATGGCTGCCCTGGCTGGGTATCGAGCCTGGGACCTCCGTATCGCAAGTCCTTGCCCCAACCACTCCACCACCGAGCTCTTTTGATGATCCCTAGTTTGTGCGAATTAGAGGAATTAGCGATCAAACTGCTGCTCAATATATCCTTAAAGTCCTTAGATTCTTGTAGTCGTAAACGAATGTCGACAGTCGTTTATTCGCGTTATGATCAGATTCTAATAGGACGGTCCATTATACTCTTGCACACCTATGAAAGTAGGGCAAAGCCCTAAATCTTCGTCGCTTGCTATAGGTACCCATAGATCTCTACAAAGTTCCCTTTCTTCTGAGCGCAGGTAGTATTTTGTGGTGTTCAGATGAGCTGCCAAATCGTGACTGCGGTAATTGGTAATTGCTCAGATAGCTTATGGACCCGTGTTTATCTGTTACATTCCATCTTTTTGTGTGAATATAGTGCAACATCGTAAACTGCTCTTTTTGCGGTTACCAGCTCAGGTTAGCAGCTTGTGAAATAGTATACGGTCTAAAACGGAGGAAAGTTGTCAGGATTCCAACGTATGGCACGCTAATTTTAATCGTCACTAAGATGCGTCCCTATTGCTCTTACGCTGTGTAGCATTGAGTGATAGTGACAGCTTATTTGTTTTAGGTTTAGGACTGGTTTTGGCTGTATCGATAGAATCATACTGACACATTAAACTATCAGTGAAGATACTTTATATACGGAACTAGTAGATTTTGAGAAAATCCTACCACGATTTCCATAAAAGACAAGGTTCTTAGTTCGTCCTTATATGTTTTCTTTATTATTTTCTCCGACATGGAGATTTTTCACTAAATTCGATGCCATTGTATTTTGTTTTATTATCGCACTGTGATATTGATAACATACATACCTACTTGAGTATAGTTAACTAGTAAACGACTAACCGAGTCTAGATACAACGAGTTCAATTAATTAGTCAAACACAATGCGGAATTTCCTGTTACAAGTAGGTATAAGTGCTGAAATTTTATATTATCATTTTACAAGGCTTAAATGCAAGTACAATAAACTTTTTTATATTGTAAGCCTCATTATGTTATAAATTAACAATTGCATACTTACTGTATGCAACTTAATATATGTTTACTTACTGTAAACTGAAATGACTTTAGAGCCATAGTATTTTCTATAAAATACGAGGTTACAAGTATTTTATTTCTTGTTAGCGGTATTTACAAGCAAAATGAAAGTAAAACCGACATTTGACAAGTTGTTTGGCAGTTACAGGATGTTAGTAAGTTAGACGTTCAAAACAAACGGAGACAAATTAATTCACAAAAGATTTTGGAGGTATCTACCGAGATAAAGATCCGTCGAGGCCATTCGATCGCTGTTAATCTGGGAAGTGTGACCTTAGAAATCAATACAAAACATTAATTCCTGCTATCTAGCCGTCATATTATCGGCGGTCATGTCAGTGTCTCAGAAGTACCCCGGTATTGCCAACTATACTTTTGGTATTCTGTTAAGATCACTCTATAAGTCCATCATTTTTGTACCGAATTTGTAACTAACATACTCGTATATGTCGTTTGTCAATGCTGTGATTGGTAGGACTTAGTGCAGAAGGGTAAGTATCATCCTTGTCTATTTTTGCTGAGTATTAGGTATTGTTACGTGTGTATTAGGTAGTGTTATGGTATTGTTACGGTGTAGAGTAAAGTAAGGTAAGGGAGCCAGTGTTGTTAGGGTTACTGAGGTGTTGAATCTTAGGCCTTAAAGCAGTAAAGGTACCTGCTCCTCTCAGAGTTGTAGGTTGTCTAAATAAGCGAAGATGATGACTTACGTCAGACGACTTGCGATGATGATAATGATAAAACATCATTTTGCTTGCAGGTATCACCATAAAAAGATCACTGCATCGTCAGTGGTGGTCATCGCTACAGATAATGTTACCCATGTTTTTTCTTCATTGTAACATTTTTATTTAGAAGTTATTGATTGATAAAAAGTTATTTTTCCGTTTCTCATCCCAATCCGCTAGATCTAACGGGAAGTCCGTCAAGTTGGCAACGCTGAAAACTCTAACACGTTTCCAATCTTACGATTCTAAATACGGTCGAATTAATTTGGTCGCGAACAGCTGGAGGTTGGCACGAG
This sequence comes from Tachystola acroxantha, assembly GCA_963506565.1. NCBI lineage: Eukaryota > Metazoa > Arthropoda > Insecta > Lepidoptera > Oecophoridae > Tachystola > Tachystola acroxantha. Next base: position 7,294,268 of record OY735884.1, read on the forward strand.
GTCGGTCGGCCCCACTCGTTCCTCACACCGATGAAAAAACACTCTTTTATTACCTCGATTGCAAGAGGACACGTGAATTATGAATAAAGGTTCTTTTATTGAGTTTTTTAAGAACACTATAATTTTTATAATGCCAAAAGTTTTGGAGAGCCGTCTGCTTTAATAAGCTTGCGAAATGGCTGTAAAACCGTGAAGCATGTTTCATACTGGATGTTTAATAAATTATTTTTTACGAGTTAAATATATTTTATTTGGTGTGGGTCAGTACATCGATATTATTCAGATGACCCATGTGGGCACCATATGCAACGGTAATAGAGGCTACATTATATTTTTTCCGTAGGTTGAAGTACCTACTGCCGACTGTATATCTGTATATGCATGCACGCTGCATCTAAATAAATAAGTACACCATTATTCTTCACAAACCTAAAAAACATTACGCTTATTCGAATTTTGAATTGCAATTTACGATTTTGGTCAACACACAGTTAACAGCACGACAACTTACCATTGCAATCAAAGCGTATGAATAAAGTGTCCAAGTGTAACATAGTTTTCGCAATGTAGGTACTGTTAGTGCACGATTTATATTCTTAGAACGCAGAGAATAAGGACGATGCAAAGTACAAAGTTTTACACTGATCAGCTTGGTCTGCGTTTTTATAAACCAAACCAAATCTGACAGGTCTGAAAATGCTACCTGCTAAAGCTATGAAAAGGATGGTACTACATACATTGAGAAACGTCTTTAGCTTAAAATTACAAAACCCAACGCAGAGTCGCTATACCATTTATTGTTTATCGGCAAGAGTTTAACTACAAATGGCGCATCTACATCGCTTGTTTACATAATGCGTGTGTCTGCAGGCAGTGAGACGTCGCGGGTTACGAGGCGACAGTAACGAAGCGCAAGCGCCGTTTAAGGACACATTATGTTGCCTTTTGACATCATTAAGGCGATTCTCGAGCCGGTTCGCGGGATCCTTGCTTGACGGTACGGAACACTCGTAATAGTATGAGACGTTAAGGCCGCACGATGGGAGGCGCCGTCGAAGGCAACTTGTTATGAATAGGCAACTAAGTATTGCAAAATTCACGGTCAAATGCGCTAAAATGATTCTTGCACAATACGGTACCTAACGCAGTATTCCGGAAAATGACTTAAATAGTCGAAACCAGTAGAATTTATTTCATTTGTTTGAATAATAAATAAATGGAACCCATTACCAAGAATTGTTGAGATATACAAATACAGTCACAAAATTACACCTAGATTCGGGAAGGGTGGTTATGCCTTACCTTAGGTACAACTGGAAATCGAACCCAGAACCTCTTTCATAGAAGGCATGTATACCGACTGGACCAGGGGTAAGACACATGTGAAGTTAGCATCAAACTCTTCTCATCATACTCTTAACATGACAAGAAAATTATCTAGCTAGTACTAGGACCCAGCTCGAAGCATTTCTAGTGTACCTAGCAATTATAAGAGCTGCATTCTACGAACGTATAGTCATTAAAACATTAGATATTTCTGTTGTCTGTACTGATTTGTATTAGAAGGAAAGTCGAAGTTATTTCATAAGATAAAATGACAAATTCATTTCAGCGGCATATAAAAATATTCTTCTTGGATAGAATTTACAGTAGTAAACTTTGATAGTCAACAAAGTAAAGTTATAATCCGATTATAACTTTACTTTAGTCGAAGAACAAGTAGGTATGTACTTATACCTAGTCGAAAACAGAGTTACGAGTAAGTACAGGGGGCTTCAGTAAGGTTAAAATTTTATCAAGAACTAGGTACTAATTGTAAAAAATCTTTCACGAGTAAGTACACACAATGTATACTTAATTGTGAAGAATTAAAAAAAAAAAATGTGAATACTTTTTGAGAAAATCTCAACCTTAATGACTGCCCTGTATATATTTGTCAGTGTTATACCGTAGATACTTATGGAGAATTAAATATTTTTTAAATAAAAAATTTGTTACAGGCATTTATAAATCAAGCATTAGAAAGAGACAACAGTCTAATAAAAGATACCTACATGTTTAACATTTTACAATCTCAATGTAAATGGATGGTTAATATCTTGCAAGGAACTTTCTCCCAAAGAAGCTGCTCTAAATTAATTAACATCCCAAGTATTGACATTTGTTCTGACCATTTGTAACTCGACAGTCGTGTTTAAGTAGCGATTAGCTTCTTATTCTAATGTAAAGTTTATGGGCCAGGGCTGTTAAACCTTTTGCATAGTTTTTACTAAAAATGCTATAACTCGCCAATGGTCCTAGAATATACTTAGTAACCCAGTTCAATCAATACAGTATTGGTGGTGATAACCTGCAACGCTTGCATCACTGTCTCACACCCAAGCCATTGGATTATTGTGACTTCTCATTATGCCGTCATCTTGTATTATTATGAAGCTTGACTAGTGTACATATTTTTGACACCACAGCAATGGTAACACTAATAAGTAAGATTTCAACTCTTCAAGTCTTCAACCGGCGGCGCCAAACATAAACGCACATCGTTGCAAAGTTTTACGTAACGTTGAAACTTTGTACAGAATCTATAATACGACTTCAGAAAAAGCCGTACCTAAATGAACATCGAATTTGTGCATATTTGCCAAGTTTTGTGCACATGTCTGGCGCCTTGTGTTATGTACGACAATAAGAAAACGATACAAAGTAAAAAAATGACGTAGGCGTGACCGGTAAGTACAAACAATAAATAAGATATTTCCAGTAGGTGCACCACCCCTGCTAGGCAATCATTCTGCGCCGGAGCAGACTGAAAGCGTTTATATGTAGCATTTAAACGGAAGATTGAAGAGTCGAAACCACCGCGTGACACGGCCAGTAATAATGCCTGATAGTGTGATACTTGATGATCCATCCATTACACATTTACATAGTAATCATGTTTAGACTAGGGCAGTAAATCGAATGAATTGTTGTTGGTAGTGGTTATTAGATTAGAATAAGAAGACTGCTATACGACGCGAAAATCTTAAAGAGATACGAGTATCGTATCTAGTTTTTTGAAGGCCGACACACCACCGATTGGTTTTTCTTCTTTTGACTTGATGATGATGTTTATTTTAGATTAATCAACTCTTGCTCTTGGCGGCGATGACCGCTTACCTACCATTAGTGTCAACAACAGTTTTCCTCCATTCCTATATTTCTATCATCTTTATTCAGTAGCAGTAGACAGGACTGTCAATAACAAGAGAAATTACCTAATTTCACTCTGTTCAATAGATAATTCGTAGATATGCATTCCGATAACCACTACAATAAAACTTAAAGAAAATAAACAACACAATCAGAGGAATTCCATCCTTTTTGCTCTTGCTAATGGCTCTGCAGCTCCATGGTATCATTGCGCTGCACCATTCAATCTTTGTAACCTATCTCCTTCGAATATTGTAACCAAACTGCCAACTATTCTGTAAACCGAAATAAATCCACTAGTGTAGACAATAAGGCAGTTTTTATATCGATATGTCCGTACGGATGTGTCGTTTCAGCACGGCCAGTGTGCGCGTGCCTAGCTCGTGCCAATTTGTGAATAGCGCCGGACGCTCCGGGCAGCTTTCTTTCCTTCATTGCTAAACTTGTTAGTTGAATATCACTGCTGTGTTAAATAGGGATTGTTGGTTTAATTGGATTGCCGATATCGATTTGAATTTTAGCTTTTGTGACAGTTTCATTTCCAAAGGTTGCCTACGTTCATGTCCTACGTTGTTTGATTAGCATTTCATCAAAGTTGATATTTGTCAAAGAAGGTTAGGTCAATGACATCAAAATCGTGCATTTCATCAAATAATATTCTATACAAGTCTCGTTCTGCTAAAACCGCGATTGGTATAGGTAAGGCATATTTCTTGAATATTGTCAATTTCGATGGTTCCTAAGTACATCAACATCGGACTGGACTAGATTTTTTATAATGCAGGGGTTTATTAATTATGTAGCCAGACATATTCTGTTTTCAGTCTCACACAAAGTAACGCGGAGCTGCTAGTTACACACGTAACTCAGTTAAGTAAGACACCGTAACTAACTACACGATAGTTTCTTGCAGCTCGATAAATCATGAACACATCACTAGATAGGTACTCTCGTGATGGCCCCGCGCCGCTCTGCCTACCGGCCGCAGCTCATTAGAATGATTGATGCCGTGTTTGAATGCATAAATATGCGCCTACCGAGCCCGTACACCAGTCACGAGCCACCAACATGCGTATAATGAACACAATGCACGAGATCTATTGCTGTGGATGGACCGTGGACGCGCCTCCTTACGCCACAGGATGATCCATGTTTGTTTATTGCCTTTCCAAAAACGGTCGCCTCTAAATGTTGTGTTATTTTTGGTAAGGAAGGAGTCTTGAAATTATTATTGACAAGGGCATATATATATAGATTGATAATCTCTCCCTTTTTTTTGAAGTCGGTTAAAAATTAGGAAAGTACCTGCACTACCTTTTTTTTTTTTTTCTTGGGGAAATGCTTTTCGCATCTCACCGCGCCAATAAGGAGGGGCGCGCGGTGAGTATGTGGGACTCCCGTCACAATACGGTCCTATACCCACTAAAACCCCAAGGTGTTCAACTCACCGCGTTTGGACGAGGTTGTGGGAACGCAGCGCCAAATACCACAACCTCGTCGGCGGCCGCCCGCGTGGGCCCGTCTTCGGGTTTATACCCCTAATCCTCCGCTTAAGGCGTCTCGGAACACAGGACGAGACGCCTTACAGCTCGGGACCTCTAAGCGAGCGCCGGACCCCCCGACCCGACGCCCGCAAGTCCCCGTTAGGGCGGCAGGCGGCGGACATACGCCCGTCGCCTGCGGCCCGCTCGCCGTCGGCGGATCGGATGCGAGAGAGGGTCGACCTCGCGCTCCCGTTCCGCCGACTCTTTCGCCATCATGATGGTGGCGCAGAAATCCGCCACCATCTTCCATCCTTCCTCGCTGCCCATTGCTCGCACTATGGCGGGCAGCGAGAGGTCGCCTCCAGTGGCGGCCGCAATGGCTCGCCGCGGCTCGGCCCATGCGGGGCACACGGCGCGGGTGTGATGCGCCGTGTCCACGTCGGCACCGCAGTGGTGACACCGGGGGTCCGGCTCTCGACCCAGCACCTCGCACAGGTACCTTCCAAAGCAACCATGCCCCGTCAGGACCTGCGCGAGGTGGTAGGTCATAGACCCGAACTTCCGTTCGACCCATGGGCGTAGCACAGGTCGAACGGCCTCCAAAAGTTCCCGGCTCACCACCGGGTCGACCATTCTCTCTGCCCAGTCGCGGAAGAGGCTATCGCGCGCCAGCTCGCGCCAGCGTTTGACCTCTTCCGGGAGTGGGGGAGAACCCTCCTCACGCGCTTCCGCGCAGCGCCGGTAGACCGTCTGCAGGACCCCGGCCTCTAGGTCCCACGGCGGGCTACCGGCCAAGACGCACGCCGCCTCTCTGGAGACGGTGCGGTACGCTCGGGCCGCCCTGAGCGCTATGGCCCGCTGCGGGCGTCGCAGCAGGACCGTTGTTCGGGCGCTCAGGGAGTCCGCCCATATTGGCGCTCCGTAGAGTGCCATGGAGCGAACTACACCGTCGTACAAACGGCGGCACGCTCCGCTCGGACCCCCGATGTTGGGGAGTAACGACCCGAGCATCCCGGCGAAGGCCACCAGCTTTGGCGACAGTCGCCGGAAATGCTCCTCGAACCTCCAAGTACCTGCACTACCTGCTTTGCTTCCGTTTGCAAAATATTCGATTAGAATATCACAACTTGGACACAATCTTTGGTTAGGTTAGGGGTCATTTATCAAAAAAGGCGGGCACTTTGAAGTAAATATCTGATTTGGGCCATACAAACTGGAAACATACATTTATATGTAGTTACCAAATTATTAATTATTGCAGTAAAATATATTGGTACGTTATTTGACTTAAATCAATTGAATGGTACATATTTAGTGCAAAATCCACATTGAATACCTTCGCTTCGGACTCCGTATTATACGTCATCGGTGCTCTATATTTTTTGTAGAATGACGCTGTAACAAATGTGAGATTATAAACACCCTATGTGGGTGTTCTTAGTTTAAACAATTATGGAGATGGTCGTGGGTGATAACAATTAAATTAAGAGATGTGTGTCGCTCGCGTGACCACGTGGCGTGCCCTGTGCTCTGCTCTTTTGTAACAGCTTCTGTAGGAAATACTCTCTTCGTGCACGTAGCTTGAGTTTATTAGTTCATGTCCTACAAGACTAATGTGTGATGTCTCCTACTACACAAGAAAAATGGTAAAAAGTTAATATGTAATATTGTTTACTTTACTTATTCGACAATCATTGTCATCAACCTGTATCAATCCATCGCTTGACGTAGGACCTCTCCCAGTGCGCGCTAAGCGGAGTCCCTGTTTTTTTACATCCAGTCCCTGCCTGCAATCTTGATTAGATCATTCCTTCACCTGGTCATCTACGTTTGCGATCGCAAACGCCTCCATGGCCAGACAATTACTTTTCTGATTATGAATAAAATTAATAAATACAAGATTTCAAATTAAACAATAAAGAAGTACCCAAATAAGTTGATTGAACATCTTCGACAGTCGAATATTTAAAAACAGACACAAAACCAGTATGTTTTTTCTGAAAATCTCACGTAATTGCACTAGGCCGTTCCAGATACAATCATTCCATGCATTTATGATACGCTTATTGGATCGATCGATATAAATCGTGAAGCACAAAAACGAAGCCTGCGCCGGCGCACCTTGCGACATCAAAATCGATACCAAGTCGTCATATGAATAATACATGGGATATGATGTATTATCTATTACCTTATTGATCCATACACAGGATATCATATTTCTACACTCGCGATTCATCTACGAAAATGTAGAAATGTCATAGATAAAGAAGAATGGTGAAAATTGCTTTCGGCGGATCTATCGGCTTCAAAAGATACCTTGAAGCTCTAATGAAATGTAGTTCTGATCTAAATTAAAAGAATTTTCTACATTATTTCCAATCCAGCAGCAATATTTGAATTATTGCTTTTTGTGATAGTTGGCATGTATAACAAATGACTTTCTCATCACATACTAGGTAGAGGCATCGAATAGAAATCAATCGATGCGGTTACCCAGACCGCTTCTTTTGTAACCACAGATCGGTCTGAAATCACACTGGCCTATATTTTACATGATCTATGTTATAGGTAAGACGAGCATATTATATCTTCAAGAATATATTTTGCAATAGCAAGTTTTCGTAGGTTAAGACTACGCATGTTTATATTAACGGTTTGTTAGTGTTATGAATTTATACTTTCGTATAACGAATTCAAGTCTGTTACTAAAGTTTTCTTTTGTTTCGACTCGATACAATTCCATGTTCCATCCATATAACATTTATTTATACTTTACCTCTGCTTTAGCTCCTCATTGATTGCCAACATTATTAAATTTTCTTCTTTAAAAGTTTTGTAGACAATCAAATAATATAACGGTCTCAGGTTCTTACCATTTATATCTACGAGTACCTTTAATTAGTTTAGAGTCAAATTGTTCCTGCAAATTGCTTTCGTGTTGCATAAAACTGGATCTGCTGTTTTAGAATTCCTTCTCAGCGGGGTGTTTTGAGCTCGACAGCTGTGATATCTCGGCGGTAGAGGCGGAATTGTCGGCGAACGCGAAACTCAAATCGAATCTTCGGATTTAGATCCTTCGTAATGACGAAAAGAGCGTGCCACTGAATAGCGAGGTTCCGAATTCGAATTTAGGTGGTGAAGACTTCGGAGAGGAATTTCGGAGAAAATGGATTGCTATTCGATACATCAGCCCCACTGATTGACACTGAAGATTGTGCACTTACCTGTTATACATGACACCATGAGTTAAGCAATGCGAAAGTGGAGTATTGTATCTAAAATATTTTAGTGGTAAAATTGTAGCTAATTTTGTAGCGGTCACTAAGTCGAACCCTAAATCTAACTGTCACTGTCGTTCATAATAATATATGGTACTTCGCGTAAGAGCGAGCAGGACGCCTTGCTTAGGCAAACGGGAATCGCATCGGGGGTCTATCAGATCACGAGAGTTCTTTGAGTTTGGCCATAATATAAATTAAGGATCACTAATATTTTACATTCGGTTTGACTCAACGACTAGTCGAAACCTATAGAGGGGGTAGCTCTACTCCGCATTTTAGTAACAGACGTGCGAATGTTATTAATTGTTTATTTATAACTGGTTGCCAATTGAAAATGGCCCATAGGTATGTTATAGCAATCCAGTTTACGGCCCAGATACAACTGTGTGTGGACATTCCGTGAGATGTTACGCTTTTTACAACACCTGAATAGCTGCCTTATTCTGGGTTTGACATAAGCCATAAAATACTGCAACAAAATTGCGTGATGTCTTGTTATTGATGACAAGTGATAATACTTTTTGTTATTTTAACGAACCCTAATGACTGCCACTTGCGATCCGTAAATATATTTTTTTTTACCGATTTTTATCGATCAGTACTTACCTAGAATAAGACTGCAGGATCGAGGTTCTAATACTGGAATGTGCTTAAAATTGTAATTGGATGTCAATAAAGATCTCTAGCTGTGCTTTATACCTACTTTTATATTTAATCTACTAATATATGTATAGAGAGGAGATACAGCTTCGTATAAATTGCAGCCGGAACCCATTTTCCAGATCAATAGGTATTATATGGTAATCTAAAGTTATTATTATTATTACTTTATTGTACAAAAATATTAGAAACAAAAAACTTAATGTACACAGGTGGTGCTTATCTCTAAAGAGAGATTTCTTCCAGCAAGACCTAGGAAGTTATTGATAATTAAGAACAAAAAATCATGAAAATATGGCAAGTCACGAAATTTAGGAAAAAACATAGGTCTGAGAATAACTCTAGGCTTATTATTATGCTGACGACCATTTTATTTTAATTAAATGTGTATTTTTATTTATTCTGCAATGCCTTTTGATTACCAGGATATTTTTCCCATGGTTTATGGATAAAATTAACACCCCAGAATCTTTACCACATAAAACGGTAATAATATCAATTAGAAAGTTGAATCCCTTGGCTCTTATATTCCCATGCATATTGACATTGATTTCTGAAGCCATCAGAAGGTGAAAAGTACCGCTATTCCCAATATAGGGTGGTATAACTTGTTGCTCTTCTGATGTACACTCATTGCAGTAAAGTACATATTTTTTGCCTGACTTTTACCTCTTTTAAGTAAATATTTACAATTGCAGTAAGTCAGTACATAAACAATAATTATCTATTATAGGAAATTGCCTATTTTATATTATAGTCAGGTCATGCTTATCCCTTTTTAAGAAAAAAATATTTAGGTGTGAATCTATCGCAGCCACCAAATCTAAACATAAGTGCATCTGTCACTATCATTCAACTATGACGTCACGATATAGTCTTGCAGTATCTTTGTAATTGCGGATTTCTACTATATGCTTGTAACTATTTTATTCTTTACTTAAGTTCATTTCGGTTTTCACATTTTGTCTATTTTTAATCGACTGCCTGAAGGACAAGGGAGAGAGACCTTTAATGCTGACAGACACAAAAATTTTGATAATTTTCGAAACTTATTTTAGGTTATTTCTTTAAGGTACTTTGCTACACCCTGTACTGTGCTGAAGGTCCGACTCACGCAGGTTGATCTCGTTTTATTTTTGCTCCGTTAACAAGTTTTTTGAGCGCAGAAAAACTCACGCACTCATCGCTCAGTGAACGAGAAAGGCGAGTCATTCGGGTGCACCTTGAATCTAGAAAAGTGACTTTTTCTGCATGAAAATATTTACAATTTTTTTTAATGGAGCTTTAACAGCGCGAGATTTAATAGGCCCTACCTACCAAAATATGATTTCCATATGTTACGAAGATACGTATATTACCTATATCTTATGGTGGTAAGCAAATATAGTCAAATTAATCGCTCTACCTCAGCCTTTGGTAAGATAGATATGCTTCATACTCTATTGCTACTCTACTTCATCTTTTTATCATCAAAATTTTATTATTTATCAAGTAAAATAGAATCATTATGCTTCTTAAATTTTTCTTCACATATACCTCATCTTCTACTTATCATCAGGTAAGGTAGAGCCTTCAAAAGTTGTTTTAAATATCTCCCACCTCGTATTGCCGAGAGCTTAGTGCCTCCTTGACGACAATCAGCGAAACCAGTCGCGTAGTAGCTGACCAAATGAAAACTGTATCACCGTAGAAAATCACATAGCGGGATGTTATTGAGAGTGAAAACTGCCCGATGGCTGGCCGACGTGCCTAGAACCTTTATTATCGTATTTTATATAGAGCAGGTGTCAGTAAGGCAGGTCATTGTGGACTGGTCCGTATTAAGTGTAGCTTATGTATAGAAAACAGTTGTAGCGCCATCTACATCTAGAAAAAATAATAAGTGGACGGACTAGGTTTTCACGTTTTCCGTTGTATTAATAAAAAAATGGTGAACGGTATTTCTTTAAAATAAAATATGCAATGTCTTTACATTCGTATTGTCTTCTCAACCTCTCCAACTGAAGCATGTGCTACGTGTTAAGGATCGAACCTGCGACGCTTGCGCACTTGTCTTACTATACCTAGCCATTGAGCTACTGTGACTTTAGTTTAATTTTACAATTGTTGAATCGGGTGTTGCCTTTTGCCAGCAAAAATATTTATATTCACAAAGTAAAACAGTGCATGCTTCATTGGAAATTTTCATACAGACTTCGGATTGTGATATTGAATCAGACTAATTAATTGATCATAATAATATGGATAATACAACTACCTCGTATTTAAATGTACTTCACGTAACTACGAGTAGGGTAGGTACTTGTATAAACATCACTTCAGGTCATTTTAAAATCAAGATACAGTTAAAATTGTATACTGGGTAATTAGATCGTAATAAAATATCTGCATATTTATGCGAGGACATTTAATTAAAGTCAAAAGCCAAAGCCAACCACTATCATAAAACCTACTTGACAATTTAACAAAAGATTTAAAATTTATAATAATGTGTGTTCCGCTATTCAGAATTCCATTATTTACATTATTAGTTACCTACTGGTATAATTAAATCTACGTTTATAGTAACATTAAATACAAAAAGTTAGTAACAGTATTTTTTTTTTAAATTAAGACTTCTCGATTTATATTATTATGCAGTACCTACCTTCATGTCTACACAAACTAAGGGTAGAATAGGTTATATACGCCTTGTTGAAGTAGGTACGTTTCATCTCATAACACTTTGACTAACAAGACTCATCGAAAGCTTATTTGCAACTGCACCTATTAAAAGGCGCGGTCACTAATTTTACATCTGGAATATATCACAAATATTTTTAAAATTATCGCCCCAAGTTTTTCAAAGGGTGATATCAAATAAAACTTTCCATAAGATAAGGATATAGTTAGAAATGGATAAATCATTGATTTATTTATAAGCCAACAAGCAGTTATAGAAATATAACCAGCTGAGAACACTTCTCGTAATACGTCTGTGATTATGTGAGAGAGACAGCCAAGTGATAATGACCTGGAGCGATTGCAGGTTGTTATTTCGTTCGAGTGCTTAGCTGATTGTTATGTTTGTTTGCATTGGAATGCTTGGATATCTCTTGGGTCTTGGTACAGTCGACAACGTCACGTCAATCCACCGCTGCTCCTGTTGAGGGGGGCGATATAATCATATGACCGATATTTGCATGTCTATGGGAGCTCGGTATCGCTGCCGTTCAACGGTTAAGAAAAAAATCGTGAGAAAATGTACATATCTGAGAATTACAAAAATTGCCACAATTTACATGCCCATTCAGCTTTTATGTCGTCCAGCTGAGTAGACTCTCTGCTGATACCTACTCTTGCTTAGGCATCTATTTGAACTATTTATCGGCTATCTATAGATGCTTGCATATCATGACTGAATTGTCTTTCAGCGAGAAGGTTCCATTAAGGTCACTTGCAATATCGAGATAACGAGAAAATTAAATAAAAATGTACGTAACATTTTGTTCCGGTTAAGTCGCTAACTCTAGAGTTATCTTATATTGCAAGTGTGGATTAGATACCCATTTTTATTTAGGTATTTATCAATGCAATTTATAATGTTCATATAATAGATGATCAATGATATCTATATTTTGTTTAATAATTTATAATGTAATTACTTAATTATGATTTAGGTATGACTAATGTATTCTGATGTGACTTGCATGTATGGTGTATTAACTGTTAGGTGTAAGTGTGTACATGATAAATAAATAAAATAAATGATGAACAGTCTCCCATCGGATTACTACACCTTTCCTTTGTATAATGTGCCGTTGGGTTTCCAATAAATAAAAACTTCCGACCCCGTGGGGACGCTCTCATCCTCGGCTGTGAAGATGTGTGGCGCGGAATGCGACATACCTAATTAGTTTAAACAGCGCCTGCGCGGACCATTCGGAATATGCAGAGTATTTCGTGCAGCTCATTATTTTTTGGAATCCGCTCTCGTTTGGCAACTGTTGTTATGTTCCTTTTTGCAGAAGCCACTGTCGTAGTTACCTATCTTCATATGTACATGTACCTATAGCATTGCACAAATTATACGCAAATTAGGTTTCGCGAGTTAGGTACATAACTCTAACTTAGAGGTTATATTATTTTTCTCTTGTTCAGTTATGGGTATACAGCCAGAAAGTGTTATGGAGTTATATCTTGCGGGCTAGCTAAAGTTATTAAACTTTATTTTTACGCAATAGGTAATGTTTTACACACAACAGAATAAATTAGTTTTTGTTGGTTTGTTCCCGTTTTCATTAGTTCTTTAGAATGCAATCTATTTTAACATAAGTTCTCCCGAAAAACCGAGCATGTTTGTATAATACTGCCTTAACAATCAGCAAACAATCGTAAAAGTTCATAAATAGGTTATGTGTGGTATTTGATATCGTCCCGTATATCGCTAAAAGGCCTATTCCGTAACAATCCATCACTTTGTTAGCGGCCATAATAATAAATTGTAATTAAGAATAAGAGAAAGCTTTTTTAATCCTGTCTATCAACTGGAAGTTAGAACATATAAGTACCCATTAAAAGCAATAAGATTAATGCCAAATTAAATCAATAGTAGCACATACTTTGTCACACCCATGAGCATTAAAATACCAGATAAATTACAGGTAATGTAATGTTTCATGGACGAATTTGCCCAACCCTATTTCGGAGTTTTTCAGTTACATAAGTGTGTAATTTTGGGGTCACGCAATGATATCAATCAATCAATTAGTTAAAAAATGCAGTATATAAAACTTCAAGTATAGGATGTAGGTAACAGGTAAGAGTTCATTTATAATAATTTTTAAAAAACTAATGTGGTAATTCCGCTTCATAATGCAAGTAAATGGCAGATTGTTATGTGAAAAAGGTTCTTATTGTGTTTCCTAATTAATAATAAAATGTCCAATATTTTCGTCTGTCGTACTTATATACCTCCTGTTTCGTCATATTGTTGTAATGTCTATTTTTATACTTACCTATTAAGAAGTAATTTGTGAAACTATTATTTTTAAATGTGTCGCAGAAAGATTTGCTGATTCTATCATTCAGTGACGGCACCGTTTCCTGGTTTTAAAAAGAACATTGACGTGCATATAGATATATTATATTTTAATACGCAATGTGTTTTTGATGGTTTTCGGCGAAAATGGAAGTGCCTCTTACTTATAGTTGCTATACTTTTACTGATGTGTATATTTCAGTGCTAAAATTAATTCGATGCGGCGAATCAGCAATAATTGGCAGGCAAGCCGCGGGCCGAGTTGCGAAAAACTCGTCTAACGCCGCATGCCTAATGTGCGGATGTCTAAGATTAGTCTATGATTTATGCATCAGTTGTGTTCCACTGTGGAACTAATTCTGTTTCAATCTGACATTAGTTCAGTCAGGTAGCTTAATTCATATATAAGAATAATATTTGATAATAAACGTCTGTGTGCATTTCTGTGCATCCAATCTATAAACTTCAGTCAAACGGCTCTGTAGGTATAACGTCGGTTGTATTTCCAGCTGTTCCTCCCTGTAGGATTTATCCCATTCATGTTCTTACCAGTGAAGAGTCCCTATCAAGGTATAATAGGGATGAGAACACTATAGCAGAGTAGGTACGATACAATCCTCATTGGATGGGTGGTATCTATAATAAGTTCTATACTATCATATAATAATATATCAATGAAAATATTTTCTTTCAGCCTTACCTACCTATTCGACGTTTATCTAAGGTATAATAAGTCTTACTAAGTCCCAAAATTGATGTAATAACAATTGACTTAAAAATATACAATATACAGTGTCGAGAGTAGACATTTTGGACTCTAGGTATCTATTATTTTGAGAGTAGCAAATTTTGACAGAATATCGCCAACATTCAGGAAAATTTAAATCAACCTGGCAGTAACAGAGACTATTAGGTAGTAGGTAGTGGGCTTAATATTCATCTATAAAACATAAAGTAGCAAATACCCATTTCGTTCTAACGACGAGGCTTTTCAATTAGCTACGAAAACGGGGCGGTCCCTTGTGGAATACCAATTAAAGCATGCCAAGCTGATATAATGCAGCTATTTCGTTGTATATTCATAGATTAGATGGACAAAGTTGCTCCGAATGCATCTAATTCATCTAACACTTCAATGAGCTCACAAATAGCTAACCAAATCACATTTTTATTTATTTTATAACGGTGCTCTATTTCATTAAATACGAATAGGGTTACGGATATATTGTTATTTATGACTAGAAAATACAATATATTATATATTGTCGTTAGTCCATATGTATAGAATAAATACAGTAATTGTAAGATTATTAATAAGTATATTTTTATTGATTACTTAGAACAAAATTAATTAACTTTTTTATAACGTCTAAACCTATACAAAACCATTGCAATCTAGACCGTATTACCGATGTGTGCACCAATTGTTGCACTTGATTGCTTTCGACTGTACATTAATATTTATCAATGTGCATACACTTTATTCGCCGTAATTTCTCTTCGTACCCTTTTAAAACGGTAAAAAATCACTCATATTTCTGCGATATCTCGCCTCAAAATTTTAACTCGACCACTGATTCTTATAATATTGATTGAAATGAATTGAAGACAGAGCCGACAGGTTATTTATTGTGGATCAAAGTGGAAAAAGTTTCGCTGCGCCCGCGCCGCACTGAATTTATAATGCGACGGGTGACGACTCGGCCTGTCAGTGCATCTAGATTACACGCGGAGGGTTCTGTAGGATTTGTATTGTGTTGTATCAAGCATGTCAATTAAATTTTGGATTGATAGTAGCTGGCGAAATTATGGGCGTTAGTGTTTTTGTTGCGGACCTCCAATGAATTGGTTGGCTGTTAACGGCACTTTTTTAAATATTCTGAATAAGAGAAGTAGGTTTTAAGATGTTTGCTTGCCCAAATGAGTATGATATATTTTTACTATTAAACCGTAGCGCTTCAAAGAGTATTTGAAGAAGATCAATTCTTTCTATTGATAGCCGATGATGTTTGATTATTTCGTCGACATGTGATGTAAAATGTGCGCCAGATCTTAGCTTTTTGATTCTATCTCAAATATGTAGATATAATTATTTCATACTTAGTTATCTGGAAGAATCCACCTATGCTTACCTAATTATCTAACCTATACCATTGTGGCTACCGGGTAAGCATAAGTGTGCCAGTTTATTTTTAATAGCGCTTGTTATAACTATGAAGGCCTAAATTTGCTGCCATCGTGGTAGAGTCTACCTGCAACACATTAAGACACACGTCTACCACATGAAAATACGAACTAGATTGCAATGGATTTGTGTAGCTTGATGTGTTGATTGTACAAACATTGATTGGATATTGGTAGGAAATAAAGCACATTTGAACCAATTCGCGGCCCAAAGGAACCCTACCGCAAGAGGACCGGTCGCCGAGCGCATGTGTACTCTATAATTTAGTAATACTGGACGACATTATGCACAATAGTGTCGACGCTTATCGACACGACTACCGTGCAATTATCCACTCGATGCACTTATTACCGATACTCCCAGCTACTTTATCGTAAACTTATCGGTTTCTCGATTTGTTGTAACTGCTTTAAAATGACGCATAATGACGTCCATCATTTTCGGTAGCCTGGTAATGGGATTTGTTCGAGTTTATTTCGATAATTACATAGTACGGGGCCTCGGGCTATGTGAAATGATTTGTTCATTACAATTTATTCATTGAATGTAACATCACTTAATAACAATGTACATGGAGGTGTTCTCAGTATCACGCCATTATTCATAGAATTAACGTGTGCTATGGTGGAAAAGCTCGTTGTAGAGGAATTATTTAGGTTATTTTAGAAGTACGAGAATTATAAACCTTTCTGAAAAGTTTCCGTAGTATGTGAAAGAAAATAGCTTTCGTTCGGCTTACTTTACGTTATACAAGAGGGGTTTCAGTACCCATCGCTAGATGAACTATGTATTTCTGTTCTACGATTTTTCAGTTGAAAAAGAAAAAAATAAAGCAACTTCTCTTACAAATCGATAGGCTGATGTTAAAGTTTTTTTTGAGAATCGTGTAACAAACTTTGTTTGACGGCTTATGCCGAAAGCTTATAAGTTGTGCGACGAAATGTAAATGACTTACGTAATACGGCCTCCCCAATATAAAATAAATATATATAATATAGTAAATGAACAATTAATGGCATACTACCCTTTGAATTCTAAAGACGCCTTACTTTTCTATTATTCGCCATTGTTTACTATTATCCAATGTTTTCCGAATAAAGCTATGCATGCGCGGGAGTCGTCATTAAACTGGGCGCTGCTGCGGTAACCCGGCCGGTCATTACCGTCGCGCGTATCTACGATATCGATAAGCAAGTTTGCGAGCAGTGCAGTGTTGCTAGGGTGTGTTTTCAAATTCCGAAATGATATAATGAATGGGATCCAAATAGTCTAAATTTATTTGGAAATAGGTGTATTTACTCCTCTTTGTAGTAGGAGTAGAAAAAGACGCAAAAACAGCACTTCATTTATCAAATTATTAAGTTGTTTATTTCCTAATAATTAATAGTGAAAACATTGCATTAAATAATTGATATACCTACATAAGTATATTGTAAACCCTGTGATACTAAGCTACAATAGCCCAATGGCTAGGTCGTGAGACTGTGGTAGGTACTATAGCGTCGAGGATACGAAAAAATCTAATATTTTTTGATAAAACATTTGACTTACTATATTTGATAAATCCTCCTACTGATACCTGCAAAAACATATCATGTATAGTTATCAGTTCATGTCCTACCCAAAATTCGTGGAATATCTTCGAAATACATTGCCTGGCAACACTGCTACCGAGTTTATTAGCGTTCAAACCGAGCCACTATAAGGCGACTATATAATTAATTTATCTCGTCCTCATCAAAATATCTCCGCGAGGCATGAGGTCCTGACCAAAACAGGGCACGCCTTAACTGGACCCGATATTACACTCGTTATGCTAGGCACTCTATCTTATGCCGCGGCAAAAAAGCAGGTCAAATCTTAACGTGGGTTTCGTACAAGCTCTAGTTTTTTAACACATTTTTTCTGCACCGGATGTTGAGTAGATCCATCGGCGGATATAAAGAGATAGCTTTTAAGAGACTATGAGGTACCTTAGCTCCCATATAACTCAAGTTTATTGTCGACTTACAAAGAAAACATAGCTGGAATCGCTATTGGTCCGATAGATCCTACCCTATGATATCTTGAAATCTTTATAATCTCTGTAGATTCAATTTGGTTATTCCAGAACAAATTAATATTTGCACTTAAACTGAAAATGCTAATAATGTTTAGTCTATAATTTACTATAAAGTAATACAATACTTTATAAAGCTACAGCAATAGCTACGCATTTATTTAACTTGATATCTTAATTAAGATTAAACTATTTCCAAAGTTACACTTCTGACATATTGACAAATATCAGCTATCAATAAAACACTATCTGTAATTGACCACTGAAGGTTTCGCGCTTTTGCCACAAAGAACCTTAAAAAGTGAAATATCAAAAAATCTGGTTCATTTCTTGGTTAATTGAGCCACTTAACTACCTACCTTAAAATTATCGAATCGTCCGTGAAAGTTACTGATTGTACTTTCGCATCTTTCAGGACAGTAAATATAGGGTTCGGATTTTACTGGCATTTAATGGATTGATACAGTTTAAATAAAGTAATATAAAAGTTGAATTGAACACTTTTAAAGAAATTCAGTTTAGCAATCTGACGCCTGTTGAAGGGACACTTTGTTGTCCGTCTGTCTGTCTGTCATGCATGACCTTTTTCTCCGAAACGCGTGGACGGATTAATTTGAAATTCATTGGTACCTGGGTCAGGACCAAATTTTTTGCATCGTAGCACAACGGAAATCACAATGGAAATTGTCACATTGGAAAAATTGTAGCACAACTGAATTCATAAAGGTATGTACAGATGTGTAAAAGAAAAACACAGCTAAGAGGTAAAAAGAACTGTTGTATTAATAAAAAAGTATGACACGTATTATTTATAGATATCACATTATGTATACAGAGATAGCAAAATAGAAATAAAGTAATGAGTTTGACCGATCAATAATAATAACTCTTTATTGTACACACTGATACATTAATGTAACAAAATAAACAGAAAAGACATGCACAAAGGGCGTAACTTATCTCTATGAGAGATTTCTTCCAGCAAACCCCATGAAGTGATAACTTAAATAAAAGGTAGACATAGTGTGTAACTATCCGAATATAGTTAATAAATAAATTGATAATACAATATTAAACTAAATACGAATAATATTAATTATACACATAAATACTTAAACATATAAATATATACCTACATATTATATACTTAATATATTTATAATAAAATACTTAATATAAATTGCATAAGTAAAAATATACATACCACCAATACTATGACATATTTACAAGAGACAGGTAATGTTCTTTAACGGATTTTTTGAAGGACCACATGGACTGACTTTCCCGTATGCTATCAATTTGTGTGTAAGGACTTTAATTTTGCCACATTAAACAATCAACGATTACCATTACGACTAATCTTGGTAATATTTAGCAATTAAGGCGTTTAATGGTACTAACTAGCGCCACCAAACTTATGAAAATCATATCTTCTAAAAATTCATTTTTTTGGAAAGTCGAATTATCACTCCTGATACTTAGATAAATACAGTTTTTTTAATAGGTACCTACTCATCTGCAATCTGGGAGATTGAGATAAAGTTATAAAATAGGAATTAGCTAAAAGTGGCCGCTTTTGACAGTTTCAAATTGTATAACTTTATCTCAATCTCCCAGACTGCAGATGAGTATTAAAAAAAGTATTACTAATATATATAGCTCGACTACCACTCACTCACTGACTCACTGACTGACTGACTCACTGATTGACACGCCCGTTTAGTCTGAAGGAGTTCCCGGAGGTGAAAGTGATGTAGGGGGGAGTTGTATAGTTTAGTGATTGGACCAGAGGAAAACTATAGGGAAGTGAAAAAAACAAAATGGCGGCGGGTCACGTGATGCAATCTTCGCCATTTTCCAACCGATTTCGTTTAAATTTGGAACACGCGTCACATGGTCCACCTAATTTGTGATGAAATTGCAAAACAAAAGAAAAACAAAATGGCGGCGGAAATATAGCCGATTGAAAATTTGGACATTTCAGACCAAAATTTGACGAATTAGCTGGCCTAGCACGAGCGCATGAGGAATATCCAACCAATTCCACTTCGTAGCATATATGATGTAGTATACCAGAAAATTGTCATTTTTGGGAAAAACAAAATGGCGGACGAGCAGTAAACCATAATATTTTCTCCATATATTTTCCTATACGAAACGATAGGATTACTGGCGTGCGGTAAATATCTATCAGTAACTATAGCGAGGCCGAAGGCCGAGCACCCTCCAGCGAGGCCGCAGGCCGAGCTCCGCGTAGGGCGAAGCCCGAAGCGATAGAACACCGCGAGGCCGTAGGCCGAGCTCCGCGTAGGGCGAAGCCCGAAGCGTCCCCTTGCCAAGCAGAAACAACTCTCCACCTTCCAAGTAACTTTTGCGAGGCCGAAGGCCGAGCCGACCTGCGAGGCCATAGGCCGAGCTCCGCGTAGGGCGAAGCCCGAAGCGTCCCCTTGCCAAGCAGAAACAACTCCCCACTTTCCAAGTAATTTTTGCGAGGCCGAAGGCCGAGCCGGCCTGCGAGGCCATAGGCCGAGCTCCGCGTAGGGCGAAGCCCGGAGCGTCCCCACGCTACTACTACGATAATGTTTATTTAGTTGCGGCGCCTACAACATGAAAACAAAGCAGTCTCGCGGGCCGCGCGCGGCCCGCGCACCATGCAACACCTAGTTACTAATATATATAGCTCGACTACCACTGACTGACTGACTCACTGACTCACTGATTGACACGCCCGTTTAGTCTGAAGGAGTTCCCGGAGGTGAAAGTGATGTAGGGGGGAGTTGTATAGTTTAGTGATTGGACCAGAGGAAAACTATAGGGAAGTGAAAAAAACAAAATGGCGGCGGGTCACGTGATGCCATCTCCGCCATTTTCCAACCGATTTCGTTCAAATTTGGAACACGCGTCACATGGTCGACCTACTTTGTGATGAAATTGAAAAACAAAAGAAAAACAAAATGGCGGCGGAAATATAGCCGATTGGAAATTTGGACATTTCAGACCAAACTTTGACGAATTAGCTGGCCTAGCACGAGCGCATGAGGAATATCCAACCAATTCCACTTCGTAGCATATATGATGTAGTATACCAGAAAATTGTCATTTTTGGGAAAAACAAAATGGCGGACGAGCAGTAAACCATAATATTTTCTCCATATATTTTCCTATACGAAACGAAAGGATTACTGGCGTGCGGTAAATATCTATCACTAACTATAGCGAGGCCGAAGGCCGAGCTCCGCGTAGGGCGAAGCCCGAAGCGTCCCCTTGCCAAGCAGAAACAACTCCCCACACTCCAAGTAACTTTTGCGAGGCCGAAGGCCGAGCCGTGCTGCGAGGCCATAGGCCGAGCTCCGCGTAGGGCGAAGCCCGAAGCGTCCCCTTGCCAAGCAGAAAAAACTCCCCATATTCCAAGTAACTTTTGCGAGGCCATAGGCCGAGCTCCGCGTAGGGCGAAGCCCGAAGCGTCCCCTTGCCAAGCAGAAAAAACTCCCCACCTTCCAAGTAACTTTTGCGAGGCCAAAGGCCGAGCTCCGCGTAGGGCGAAGCCCGAAGCGTCCCCTTGCCAAGCAGTGAAAACTCCCCACCTTCCAAGTAACTTTTGCGAGGCCATAGGCCGAGCTCCGCGTAGGGCGAAGCCCGGAGCGTCCCACGCTACCAAAGGCTGAAAGATGCCCCTGCCTTTCGAATTATGAACTAAGTTATGGAAATTGTGTACAGCTAGCAACGTTTGGCTTTTGAAAACTTTCTTTAAGTTTCTGGCATACGGGCATTTCGAGCGTTGTTTGCTTTAAAAATAAAAAAATAACCTTTAAATGAGCAAACTCTTTTCGAATAAATGTTTTTCACAGAGTTTTGAACTTGTAACTTTCGGGCGGTGCTTGATATAATTATTGGATAGCTTGCACGAACTATTTGCACAGCGAACATTCCGGATAATGTTTATTTAGTTGCGGCGCCTACAACACGAAAACAAAGCAGTCTCGCGGGCCGCGCGCGGCCCGCGCACCATGCAACACCTAGTTTATATATAAAAGCATCTTTCTGCTGACGTCAAAGGCATCTGAAAATAGAAATTTAATATTAATATACAAAACTAAAATCACTTCAAAAATTACAACTAAACTTGCCGTATTCGGTTTTCGTAACTAACATTTTTGACAACGTTTGGTTTAACTGAAAAAAATAGCTTCATAGGTACATTTTGTACACATGATCTGTATGAAAAGTCGATGTTTGCAAAAATTATGAAGTTATCAAACAAAAGTTGTTCAGTTGTGAACGAGGTTTTTTTTTGGCTTTACAAGTATTTTTTTTGCATCTAAACATACTGCATAAATTATTTTAATGAAAAAGCATTAGTTTAAATTCAGGGTTTTAAGACAAAGTTTCTAAGTACAATAAAGGACTGTACATGATGTGTACTCACCTTTAGAAAATTCCGTTGTGACACGTCGCACAATTTCGTGTCACTCGTCGCACAATGGAATAAAAAACTCCACGACCTAACCTAACAAGTTTCAAATTTCGTAAAGTATAATGGAAAACGAATACATGTTAGTGTATTTCAACACTAGATTAAGTAATCTTAAGGTTTTGAAACTCTAAAATTAAAGAAATAGTCACAAAATGCTTCAAATATCTAACAAAACTCACCAATTTATAATGACACTCTAATAACATCGATCATGTTCTCCCGACTGTCAGAAAAACAACACGGCGGCAGTATCCCGAAGTTGGCCACGGGCCATTCGTCTGTGTTGCTATCCCAAAAAATCAAAATCCAGATGCCAGGCACTGCTCACACTCAAACTATGGTGTCGCACAACTGAATCGCACAACGGAAGAAAATTTGGGACGTGCGTAAAATATTAAATATATATGAAATTATTGAGCTTACTGTAATATCAATGACCAAAACCATTACACAATAAACACAATATTATAAAACTACAGGCAAAATAAAGGTGCCATCGTTTTTTTTTATAAAAGCCAAAAGAAACTACGTAGGTCGGATTAGGGACATTCCAGTTTTCTATAGGGTTGATGAAGACGCACGTTCATTACTTTATTTAAATAAAATTAATTATCAAGGTTTAATTAAATATTTCAAATTATAAATTCACCACTGAGTCCAGAATAAGTTAAAGTTTTATTACCCATTTTGAATAATCGCAATTAGTATTTTTTAAATATATATTTCTTCACCAACATCAAGAGGGACAGCAAATCAATACAGAATATGTCAAAAATTTGGTCCTGACCCACCTAATATTATAATTCTTGTTACAGCATCCGAGCAATGGATTATAGAAATAGCAATGGATTTGCTGTCACTGTCAGATACACTGATTGGTAGAAATGAACAAATCACGCTTTCAAAATACGACTTTTTAGAAAATTATATATTATATTATATGCCTAAATACAGTTTTACCAAAAACATATTCAATGCATTTTTTTTGCAAATTCATATCTAAATGGTTATAATTTCATTGTGAAAAATACCCTTAAAATTTGGTAATAGTTTTTCCTAGGTAACACTGGCTGCCAGAACGAAAGGGTAAATGTGGCTACGCGGGATGCGGCTCTATTAGATCATCTCTCTACGGGTGAGGGAGTGGTGCAAAGTTCGGTTTTCTGTCAGTTTCGAGTATCTCAAGGTGTCAGCGGCGTAAGGTTGGCAATTTCTTTATTGATTGACAAGTTACTTGTTTTTTCGCTTATTAAAACGGTTTTGAAATGCGCTGTATTAATATTAAATGGTTGTCATTCTCAGTATGCGAGCTGTTAATACACGGTTGGGGGCAGTATTTGTGACATTTGATGGATTAATAGCGTAGGTTGCTTAAAATGGAGATTATTACTACATCATACTGCTTATTCCGTTTTAATGATTCGGTTCTATAAATTAGACGACGCGGTAGTATTATAGAAAGATGTGGCTTATAAAATCATAAATGTATAAAATAAAACATTCATTGCCCAAACTAAGACTTCAGGAAATCTTAGTTTATTAGGTTACGAACATTGTATTACCTACACTTTACATTATACCTTGATGACAAGCACCATATACTGTCTGGGGAATCGAATTTGAAATCCCTTCTATAAGGATCAAGAAGATCAAGAGGACAAACTACCCACATTACAATGGTACCTACCTGAAATGAGTACTGATTGACTATACGCTCCACTTCGTACCAAGCAAAATCATCTAATATTGATAAGATATTATGACATATTTATCGGTGACTCGCGTCTTTTTCTTTGGGAACTTATAGCCCATTGCTATTCTTTGGGAGCTACCATTTATCAGTAGTTTAAAATCGATTAGAAATTTAAGTCCTCGCTTTACATACCGTTCTACCTATACTTAGTTTTAGATATATGCATAAAGATTTAGGAAATGGACTGCCAATCTAGCAAGGATTAATGTCTGCATTAGCAACTATTACTTATGTAATTAGTGCGTCCAGAGCAAGTGAAACTGTTGCGCAAGAGTGTTTTTTGTGACAACTAGAGTGGGTGCTAGGCTTGTTTCACCATCATCACGCGCGACCTTGCTTTCCGTTAATTAGCCACGTCGCTGGGCACAGGTGATGGATCGGGCACCTGTTACACTACCTAGATTTATTGCGGCTAGAACTGGCAATCGTTAAGAGAGCGCTCGCAACATATATTGTGCATGTTTTTCAATTAGCAGCACAACAAGACTTGTTCCACAAAGAACGGTCGATAATCGTTAGTGTGACAAAAGTTATTGTCGCAATGCACATTGAACTTACTAATCGAATTGGTTATCAAAAGATATTTAGTAATGTAAAAAATGTTTCTATAAGAAAAGAAGAAATATCTCTTGTATAATTAAGAAGTTACAGAGTCGGAATCCATGAAAAACTCTAGTAAGTAAAATATTCAAGCTCTGTAAAGTATTTACTTATAATATAAATTCAACAATCTCCTATGTTTGCAAAAACTAGATAATAATCCATTATTATTATAATTGTAGATGTTTTGTCATTAATTTATTATAATGTTTCAACATGTGTTGCAATAATAGTCATTGGCCACTCCAACGGCCTTAATTATTTTTGGCAAATTGAAAAATCGACTCAAGGAAGTGTGTGGGTGGAAAAAAATTGCAGGTAAGTTTGCTAGATTACTTTAAAACGTATATTTTTTAAAATGCTCTGCGAATAATTTAATTACAAGATAAGGAGTTAAAATTAATGTGTCATTCACACGTCGTTCAAGAATGTAAGGAATTTGAGATTAATTTCATACTCACCTATCGATCGACCATTTCATCGCTTCTATGAATAATATGATATACTCAAAACATAAACAACCGGATGTGTCCTAATCCTTTTCTAATTAATCTTGTAATAAATATATATTGTCCTGGTAAAAATACAAGATAAATGAATAATAAAAACAAATGGATATATAAATTTTATATATCTATTTGTTTGGTTTATTTGGTGCATCATACTGTACCATATACCATACCATTCCACCATGGGTACCATAGTATTCGTAGGAGCAACACTTAATCAACTTAGTCAACTACGCTTTAAGGATTATTGCTATGCCATTTCCATTGTAAATACATCCCCGTTTACATGTCACCGCAAAGTGCGCTCTCGAAAATCACGCAACTGACCACAGACTGGTCGATTTCGACGGCTACATCTTATCTGCGTCTGCGCCGAAATACAAGTACAACTAGACGACCTTTCAAAACAATATTTCGTGGTATATTTTAATAATTACCCACTGTCCCAAGAACAGCGGGTTGCATCACTTCTTTGAACTCATTAATTGATTGAAGTGAGTATTGACATGTTGTTTGGTTGGGTTATGTTTCTACCACAGGTTTCTACTGATTTTTTTCATGTAGTTTCAATTAGCATAATCCGCTATGCTCTTGGTTTCTTCTTACACTCAAGACCCAAAATATTTAAGTGAGTATTTACTAATGTGTTAGGTATATATTACTACATTACCTTAGTTTCTGTCACGTGCTTTTCTACGGTTTCAACCTACCATTGCATGCCAAAGTCCAGCCTAACCTAACACATGCAATCGAGAGTCAGACAACCAACTTTCTAAACAAAACGACAACCACATCCATAATTGCTTTGTTATCCTAATACTTTTTTGCGTAATGTAATGATATTGCCACACCAATTTACAGATGAACAAAAAGTTTTGCACAAAAATTGGCAAGCGGAACCGACCACAAAAGTAGTAATTCTGCAAAGCTATCGGTAGTTTTTCAATAAGCTATAAATAATGTAGTAACGCAACGCAACGGTGGCAGCGCACGCGCGGCCGCTAACAAGGCGCCCGCGCCCGCGCCGCACCATAGTATAGTAAGAAGAGTAAGATATGTTCAAGGAAAGGTACATCGCGCGGATTGAATATGCGAGTGTTGTATACAGACACACACAGGGATACGATCTCAGAGTGTTCAGAGACCATCAGTCCGGGCCACAGACTATGCATGCTCTGCTCGTACCGGGCGCTCACGTCCAATTTGTTCCCTGTTTGGAATCAATCAATTTTAATTTTAAAATATAATGTAATAATGATGTAAGGCCCTGGTTGACCTATTTGTGATTCGTGATCGATAGCCCTACGAATCAGGTAATTAAGTTTCCTAAGGGTCAGCGCACACCGACGGAGTGGAGTGGCGGCGAAGGAAGAGTATTCGCCGGGTACACCGTTTCACGGCCGCCTAGCGAATTGATTCCTCCGAGCGCCGTCACTCGCAGCTCTCAGTGGCGTTTTACTTCGCTATACTATTACAGTCGTATGTTCAAGGAATTAAAGTTGAATTCAAATTGTTACTAAATTAGTCGCTTCGCCACCACTCCACTCCGTCGGACTGCGCTGGCTCTAAAGGCGCGTACAGACTGGTGAAACGTAACATGAAATGTATTACTCTGCCTTTCATTGCATGTTCACTGCAAGCGTGGACGCATAGCGCGCTCTTATTGCGCATTCAGTACGAACCTCCTGCGTGCATCTGTTTCCGTCAAATACCGCGAACACGGCCCGCCGTCGCACGTTCTTCCACTCAACCGGATCACACGAATGGAGTGCGAAGACCACGTTTTCGCTCTGACGATTATCAGTGCTTCATTATTAATAATACATCATCTCATGAAAAAACGCCGAAGACCCCGACGTTGGTGGCGTACAGATTTGTATAAACGGAGAGTAGGTGCATAACTGCTTACAGATATGAGTTTTCAGCATATAAGTGGACAATATAAAAACTTTACAAGGATGACGCCAACAGACTTTGAAAATTTACTCGAGATGGCGGGACCAAGAATTTTTCGAAATCATACAAATTTAAGAGCTCCTATTTCAATCCAAGATAGACTAGCAATAACACTTCGGTTTTTAGCTTCCGGGGACTCTTACACAAGTCTACAGTATACGTTTAGAGTAAAATCAAATCAAATATTATTTATTGCATAAAAAAAAACAAATACATATAAAAGTATCGAAGCAGTCCATAAGTGCTATTGTTCCTGAAGTGTGCTCTGCCTCCATGTTCGTTGCATGCACAAGCGCGTCTCCGAAATGACCGTCCACGCTGCTGCCCCGCGCACACTGCGCGCCCCTTTGTGTTCGTCCGAAAAACCGACAAATCACGGATCGCACCGCGCGCAGCTTGTAATGCTCGTAGATTGCGCGTGAAATGCACAGTTCGCGCGCGCAAGACGTCCAAACTATGAGAAATTGTTACAAAGTGTGTTACCTTTCACGATACATTGCAGCAATTTGGACGGCAAATTCTTTCATTGCAAGTTACATTGCATGTTACGTTTCACCAGTCTGTACGCGCCTTAAGGAAGTGGTCGGAGATAGCCTACTATTCATATTATACTATGGCCGCCGCGCCGTGCCATCGTTGTGCAACCGGCCCCACCCTGTGCGGGCACTTCTATTTAGCTACGGGCTACGGTCCCTGCTATGAGCTACGAGCGGGATACTATTTTTCGTAGCAGATAACAGTAACTGTGTGTTATTGAATATCTGATTCAGTACAGTGCAAAGCCGAACCTTTATTTTATTTTTAGTTTATTGGAAAACCAATACAAAACTGACAGCCAATTGCAAGTTCTCATTGTTAGAATTTAATTAGACTTTTGCGTAAGTTAAAGGTAAGGTAAAGTCAGACAGATCGGAAAGTCTTTGCCCAATTAGGAACATAAATAGACTGTTGCTGAGGACAAATTATCGTTTTAGGATTTTAAAATGAAGCAATACTTTGGTCGTAACTCGTAATCGAGGTCTAATTATACCATTAATTAAACATTTTGTAAAATAGTTTTTTTAATAAAATTGATTATATTATACCATTGAAATTCAATATTATACTTTAGCATTTACATACAGCTACTTTCAAACGCTACTTATCTAAACCACAACTTGTTGTCATTTGCACCAACACCTTAGCGATTCCGTTCTTGTCCAACTTGTGTTTAGAATGATATTATACATGGTACTTTTGGAATCTAGATCTCTGCACGTAACGTCACTTCGATCAACTTTGGTATTGCCATTTATAAGCCTAACTACTTAGTTATTATTTATAGCAGCTGACAAACACATTTAGAAAGGCGTTTTACTTTTTGCAGATATCTAGGTATCTATTGTAAGTGATAAAATAGTATCTGTATTTACAGGCAGTTCACAATGCTGTGTCCTTGAAATTAGTTTACCTTTCTATTGCGAAGGTGTTTCGAGATCAACAATCAATAGCAAAAACATGATCCGGAATTGAGATAACGTCATTTTTCAGAGTTACTCATTATTTCATTTCAATTTATATAGAAACTGAGTTCATTAAAATATTGTTAGTTCGGTTCAGAAAACATTGGTATCGAAAACATAGCGAGTAGGTATCACCAAGCACATACCTATATCACCAAGGAAGGTTTCCTTCGTCGACCTATTATTCCACACTTTTCACGACTTTATACTTAACCTCCAAGAGGCAGCCAACCTATTTTTATGTGATAGTAGCTTTCCAGTAGTAAATATAAAAATGCACATTTTGATCTACTTTACTATCAAGACGTTATAGAGCAGAGGTTCTCAAACTTTTTTCGTCTACTCACTTTGATAATAAATTATTTTTCAGCGCCTCTATTTTTTTTACTTTACCACAGCATCAAAACCACAATGACATTTATTACTTTAATAAATTTAATTTGTGCTATATTAGTCTGGTCTGGTGTTTAAACTTACGTATTCTGGAGCCCTTACCACCCTTACCCCTCTAGGCCTTGCCCACTTTGAGAAAGACTGTTACAGAGTAACACTCATCCAAACATCAAAATATTCAATACCTAATCCAAAAATTATCACTAATAATACTTATTGTGAGATGTTATCCATATATTTCGGCAAAAATACTATTTGTTTTTATTATTTGGTACCTATTCTAGGAAGTAGGATTACCGATAGTGAATACTTTGTCTATATCTACTGTGTCAGCAGGTACATAGTACTTACCTATGTCACTCTAATGCTGATATCGATTCTGGGATGTCGCTTGTTAAAATTAATCATCGCTGAACGAACCCCCTCATCCATACATAACCCTTTATACTGAGTGACCGTAACAGTTTCGTTTAGGTTTAGTGCCCGCCCAACAGAATCACAACTACTATGCTACTTAGGGTCTCTTGCAATATCGAGATAACCCTGGGTTAAGTACATAACCCGAGAAAACTCCATACATCTTGCTCGGGTTGAGTCGCTAACTCTAGAGTTATCTTATATTGCAAGTGGGGACCTTTACATAATATCTCAAATCAATGAGCACTAAGAAGACATCGAGGCGCACATCGTCTCCCTGAGGTAGTCTATTCCATCTAATTACTTAGATAAATCTAACGCTTTACCAACATGGCGGTCTCGCAGTGTTGGGCGGTTTCGTTTGTCGCAAATTAATGGCAATAAAGCATAATCATATCGTAAACGCTCGTGAGCCGCGCTACAGCAATGCGCGCCCGAGGCGCCCTTCGATTCCAAGATGGCGCTGCCTGATTTAAATTGTGTTAGGGTAGGGTTTTACTAGAACCTACACGAGGTATGGTGAATAAATGTCACTGTCAAGTGACTGATCTCACTGTAGCCCAAATGCCTATATACTACAATCTTCACTGTTAGTGTTATGTATATCTTTCGCAGCCCTTTGTGTACGCAGCAGGGTTACTCATACCTCTTATAGCGATCCAGTTTAGTTTCCTAAACTGACCATTTGCTACAATGACGTCAAACGGCATTGTAGCAAATGGTCAGTTTAGGAAACTAAACTGGATCGCTATAAGAGGTGAGAGTAACCCCGCAGGGCTGCGAAAGTCAACTTGCGTCCCAAGAGCGCTTGTCAATCAATAAATACATTTTGAGATTAATGAACTAGCTGTTCCTGCGTCTCCGCTCGCGTGGTCTACATACGGGGCCGTTATGGTATAGGTATAGATGCCTATATATATAACTACGAACCAAGGACTGGGATGAAAGAAAAATACAAATATTTTTATTATTATTTATTTCATTTTGACAAGGTAATCGGAGACCTTTGAACGACTAATAGGTATCAAAAGTAGAAAACGATAAAGATAATTATCTCTATTACTTACACGTCATACTGATAAGTTACATAGCATCTCTTTATGTGATTCAAACATGTTTTGGTACGAGTATACTAAACAATAGAGGCATGGCAAACATAGGTACAAACATTTGTACAAAGGTAACATTGACTCAAGACTCAGCGGAACTTAGACCGGGAATCAGAGACATGATGAGCGTGAGCTTAGGTGGCGAGCTCACCTATCCTAAGCTCGCGATCTAAATTTTCGAATCTAGGTCTGAAGCTCGACCAGACCAAGGATGTAAAAGGGATAATAGAACATTCTAAGTAGGCATAAATGCTAAAAATATAATCTGTACTATATGCTAAATATTATCAAACCCTTTCTTAACTTTTTCTGATTTGAAATATCAATCAATTTGAAATAAAATACATTACTTAGATCTATTGGTTTTATTAGCATTTATGCGTCAGAACAATAAACATAAAATCGATTTCAATAAAAAAAACAATAGAGAATGTTCATATGTTCTTGTTTTATAACAAATTGTTAATTTCACAGAATGTATTAAATTAACGAGAAATAAAAATGAATATCCACATAGACTCGTAACAATTATAGAGATCTATCTATACTTAAAGGAACAATTAGATTAGTTCTTTGAGAAACATTAAATTTAACCAATCAATAGGTAGTTAGGCGAGTAAAACAAAAAGATTCCAATTGCAGCCCAGTAATAAATTAAATCACAGATTCATAACTTAATTTAGTTAAAATTTGGAAGACAATATTCGTAATATTTTGTACAAAATCTAATTTTAATATAATTTCTAATTCGAATTATCAGAATCTCGAAATATAATACAAATAGGTATATATCTAATTTGCGTAATATTCTGAAACTTAACAGTTAAGAGCACCGGCGGCGTTGCCACAACAGGCATACTCGACTCGTGGTTCGTTTAAAATCTTCGTGGTAGATGCCCTTAATAAAATAAATTACGCAACAGTAGGTCGTATAAATTTTCGAGTGATTATATCATTTTTAAACAACTTTACTAACATTTCATAAAAATATTTATAATATCTTCAATAAGCAACAAATTAAGTATATTTTTATTGGTAACCGGCGTTTCCACTCAGACTAATAATACTAATTATATTACATCGAATAAAGCAAAATTTACAAAAAAATATAATAGTACAAAGAAACTAGGTAGGTACGTTCATACAATATTTATCAAATAAGTTGTAACTCTAAATAGCGAACACTCTCGGAACACTTACAATATAGATTACCTATTTATGTCTTTTAGGACAAGGAATATAATAGTAGAGCCTACATTTGTATTTCTATCGGTAGTGAAAATTCGGTATCGACCTAACTAAATTATATTATGTACTTTGAACGATAGCTTCATATTTACAGTAAGTACATGAGATGCTTTATCACTTCCATTGCAAGTTGTTTCGATTGCTATTGTTATTAAATAATATTGATTTTATCTCTAAGTCGGCGTTGGTTGACTTGACGGCAATATATTTCGGTAACATAGGGTAATTTACAAAAATAACAATAAATCAGTGATAGATTTGTGATTATGTCAGATGAACTCTAAATAGTAACTAAGTCAAATAACATCTAACAAGGTATCAAAAGGAGAACAAAAGTTTATAATACGGCTAGCTTTGCTAGTAAGTGGATTTGATCTTCAAGTTTAACCATTTTTAAACTGTGCGTGCAAGATGATTTTTCTGGGGTATAATTCTAATCGAAAACAACTCACAAACTCAAATAGAAGTCCTGTAAAATGTATACACAAAAGTCATTTGGATGCATCGACCAGATTATTGTAACGGCGAATGTGGGAGCACACTATCAGGTGTGGTCTGCTGCGCTGGCGGCGGCGGCGGCGGCGCGGCGGGCCGCGGGCGCCACGCGGCCCATGAACGACCTGATCTCCTCGAAGTACGTCTCGTCCGGAGACCGCCGGCGGTCGTCCCCGTTTTCCGCCTCATGCTTCTTCAGATGTCTGTCGAGGTTCGTCTGCTGGCCGAAGCAGCGGTCGCAGTGACGACATCGGAACGGCCGCTCCTTATTATGAATATTCCTCACGTGCCGCTGAAGATTCGACGATATTGAGAAGGAACGTTCACAATATTTGCACCGGTATGGCTGTTCGCCAGTATGCGTCCTTAGGTGTCTCGTCAGGTTCGCGCTTCGAGGGAACGCCTTGCCGCAGTAGGAGCACGTGTACCGGTCGCGAGCTCGCGGGGCTCCAGGGTTCTGAGGTACGGGTGGCGCGCGGGGCGCTCCCGGCGCGAGCAGCGTGGCCGCCGCTGCGGGGAGGAACGGATAGCGGCCGAACGAGGCCGGGAGCGCTAGAGGTAACCTCCGGCAGAACTGCAGTATCGCCGGGTGCGCAGGATGTGCCGGATGCGCTGGATGCGTAGGGTGCGGCGGCGGGGATGGAACGATGAGGTTGCAGTTTTCATCTTCTAATCTAGGCGGCCGTTTGTGCGTGA
Source organism: Tachystola acroxantha (assembly GCA_963506565.1). NCBI lineage: Eukaryota > Metazoa > Arthropoda > Insecta > Lepidoptera > Oecophoridae > Tachystola > Tachystola acroxantha. Next base: position 7,327,304 of record OY735884.1, read on the forward strand.
CTCGAAGGTCGAGAGGCTCGTCGGCTCGCGGCGAGCCCAGCGGGCTGTGGTGCTCGAGCGGCGAAGTCGGCGGCGAGGCGAGGCGGCGCGGCGCCGCGTGCTTTTCGCGCATGGCGGCCGCCGCGCACGCGCTCATCGGGCTCGTGCGCCACCGACCTGCAACAAACGACACACATTTAGAAAGCTGCCGACAGGAACAGACAGTCCTCTTTAAATGCTCAACAGGTGTGATCATCTCGAGCGCTGATGTTCTAATCTGGACAAGTTATATTGGTGGAGAATTGGCTATGGTCTAACTTGGTCGCAGCGGTATTTAGGTTTCAAGAGATGTACACAAAGGTGTTTAGTATCATTGGCCAGTTTCGCTTCCTACACTCGAATATCCTAGAATCTGGTATGCAAAAGCGTCTACGGAATTGCGAAATGACGCGCCTGGCGGGGGTGGCTGATAGATGTCAGCTGGTCTGCTCTGCTCCTACGCGTAGGCGCAGCGTCAATGCACGCCCACCGCCTTGCGACATCACTAACTGGAGCACTCGCTACTGACCCGCTGATGTTTTTTGAGTTAATTATTAACACCACTTTATTGGTTATTTTATGGTCATTAAATGCGATTTGCCCAGGCCTTAAGTACTTACCTGTAGTACGCAACTTTATGTCGATGCTAAGTTCCTATGTCTAGATATTTACTGCTCCGTGATTATATTTGAGTTACTAAAGCGCTGTTAATCAATTTAATTGTTTAAGTAGTCCGCACATTTTAGTAAATTACTTGATGTTTGCGAAATTAACTCACTCACTAAGGATACCAATCTAATATAAATCCCTTGTTTGTTCATAGACTTGATATGTATTGTCGTCGTGTAAGCGATCATGTTTAAAACTAAACGTTAACTGGATTGCTGTTGACTTTTCCGTTGTTAGATATTTCGTGGCTTGTTTATGTCTATTCAACAAGGACTACAATTTTTGATCAGTAGGTGCTTCAGTGATCAATAGGAGTTCTGTTTTTATTTACATGCACCCGTTTGCCCTCGTGCGCCTGCCCACGTGGCATCGCAGTAGATAGAGTGTTATTACAAAAATAATAACCAATAATCGTGCTCCTATAAATTGAACAACTTCATTCTCTGATTGATCGGCGCGCGCATCACCCACGTCAGTCACGCGTAGGGTTACCAGGGCCTCTACCAAGAATGCTATTAAAACCAGAGTACTTTGTTCTACATATTATATTTGGTCAGATACACCTAAAATCATAGTCATCGCTATGTTCGCTCCTATCCTATACCTATACCGTGGGCCCATAACCTTTTATGGATTAACGCGGCCAGGGGAAGATTTCATCGTTTTGTTATTTTTGTTTAGTTTTGGCAAGATGCGTATTTAATTTGGCAATTTGCTTTTTAACTATGGTCGAGTTGGTATTAATTTGCGTCGTGTTGACAATCTGCGTACCCTTTTTATTTTGTATTTTTAGCATGACGCATGTTATATTTTCATGATGAATGAATCGGGACTAATTTTTAATGAAGAAGTAGGCTAATAAAGATTAAAATCTGGTACAGCCTATGGTTACGTAAACATTCCTCCTGTATAATCCGGATTATCTGCGCGATTCTATTTCGACCTGGTAACCCTGTCATGCGCATTGTTGGCGTGCGCCAGCGCAACCACCGAGATCCCAACTACTGATACTGCCGTATATGTTAACTATATTACGATTTCATTAGAACTTATTAGAGGTGATGGATTGACGACTCCTTTTATGGTCTGACCAAAATGATAGTCACGATATAGGACATTACTTGGAACGAAAGGTGTGATTTGTTTCGGCGATTAGGTGTGACAGATGCCTTTTTAGGTTGTGGTTTTTAATTATTATTTGGTTTGGTTTTAATTTGACATTTTAATTAGAATTTTTTGCCATCTGTGGATTTATTAGGTTAATCGTCTGTATTGGGTTTACTAATTTGTTATCTGGTTCAACCCTGGTTAAATATGCATTTATTTTGTTATGTCAGTCAATGCCATATCTGCCTGCTCAATGGTAAGAAAGTTAGAAATATTATCCGATATACAATAGGTGCTTCTAGAAAATAAGGTTAAGTTCTTTGTGTAACTAGGGTATTATAGTTTTCCTTATATTATAATAGAGATTGTCTTGTTCTAAGAATGATATTATTTATTAAAGATTTAAGTAACCACAGTTTTTCAAATCAGGAATAAGTAAACTAAATAGGTACCCATATAATAATTAACAATCTGATTCAAATATCATTTTTATTTATAATACGTGTGGTCATTTATATTCTATGTCGAGGTAAGTATATCATTATCATCAGGAAGCGCATCTTTTAAAGGGTGCTTCTACAAATTTGTTCACTCACGCCTACAAGTCGACACGGGCTAATTCCCGCCAAAAGCAGCCGAGTTCAGTACATAAATCCATTGAACAAGGCTCGGCCGCGACGTCCGAGGCGCCATATTTGGTCGGCTCGTGAGTCGCCGGCGCATGCTTATGATTTGTGGCCCAGGTTCCAGTGCTGTAAGTATTGGCAAGTAATTGTGTACGAATACAAATAGGTATAGCCGACAACATATTAAGTGTAACTCGAGAACTCTGAGTTTTGGAAATACGCTCTACATTGCAACGATACATATGTACAGTCAAAAAAGATTATTCAAGGGCCTTATCAAGATTGAGATTTCCCCAAAAACTACTTGGTCGTTTGTACAAATTATTTCACTAATAGATCGTTTATGTAATTGTAAAAGTATTTAAAAACAGGCCAGTAGATTTTTACGAAAATGCCCCATGTGTTAGGCTGGTAGAAAACTATATCAATTTTAAGAATAATCGAGGAAAGTGCAAGAACTTTTAAATTTGAGTGGCATAATCAGATTAATAAGCATAAGTGAGCTTCAGTGAAAGATTAAGAAAAAATCAGTACATTCCCGTTTATCTTTAAGAGTAAAATGTAAAAACAAAGGTACTAACAAGAAAAATAAACACATACGAGTACTAAACGATGGACATTTGAAAAGATTGTGTCGGTCGGTCGATCAAATTATCAAAGGAGCCGACGACGATACCGATAAATAAGGAAGCTAGAACGAGGCATTAGCAATGCACCATATTTGTACGTTACACCCGTGTTAGCTCCTTGCAGATCGGATGCTGTTTTAAGTGCACTTGCACGCTTGTAGCATAGCAGTTTAGAACACATTCGCGTGTATACTGAAGCATCTACCTCTACATAGAGTGCGGTATAATTAGGAGGGACGGGAGAGGCGCAGTTCCATGAAAGTTTGTGTTGCATCAGGTTGAAGTCTGATCGATATTAGTACTAAGAGGTCTGGTTTCTTATGACAAAATATAGAGCTTGGAATTAAAGCAAATTTCAATGTACGGGAAAATATTGTCTGTGTCCACACCTTATAACATCTTTTTCCGAAAACTATGATTTTTGGTTCTTAATTTCCCATAAAATAATAGTTACATGTGTTGACTGTTCTACAAGTAAAACTCTCAGTAGAACTATTTGTGACAGATTTTTCAAACATGTCACCTTTCTCCTAACATTCTTCCCTTTGCTTTTTCAAGTGAAACTACGATTTTTTTCAAAGACACAAATAAACAGTACGTAGTACAATTATCTCGTTAATACACACACATTGTTTATTTAATTTACATATTATATTTGGACGACGGTGTCGACTTGGCTTGTGTGTGATGTTTGTACATCACCTGAAAATGAGTTTAATTTCCATTGGCCAAACACGAGTCTCGCATACCAGTCACGATCCACTAATTACGCGTAATTAACGATGTTCGGAAGCGTGACGCGGCTCAGTAGGCGGGGCTTATACGGTTATGTATGTTAATGTAAACACCGTGGCCAATGAACGCCATCAGCGCCGCCTCGTGATATATTAGCATTTGAATCGCTTATTCGTTCTACTACCGCGGCGTCGGGAAGCCACTACTCGACTACTCGTAGATGCGAACGCTGACTTTTGTCGGCATTTGTGCATTCCGAAAGATACCTACGCTAGTGTTAACCCGTCCCACCAGTTTGTTATGTAAAATCGTTAATAAATTACCATTATTTCGTATTACTATGTACAGAGCGGTACCAGGAATGTTTGCAGGATTCGAACATTATGTTGCATTGGTAAGGTATGGCATCGATAAATAGCTTTATTTATCAGCCAGTAATAATGCAGATATTATGTTCGAGACTAGGTGTGAATAAGAATGAGACATCGTAATTTTATCTGCAACTATTCTATTGGCTCTACCTCTACTCGTGTGTGTTTAAAATAAATTTAAAATTAAGTCACCATTACATAACTGCTCGTTGACTGCTATTCAATTTAATAGAAGCAGTGTTATTTCATAATCGCTTGTTGAATGTTATTTAGTAATTTAATTAAAACTGTAATAAATTTAAAGTTAATCTGTTACATTAATTAAAAGCAAATCATTGACAGTTAATAAAATCGCTTTTAGAACTCTATTTTTATGCATGTACCTAACTGGTATTGAAGCACATAAATTATTACAAAATAATATGACATCATCTGGCAGGTAGACAGTTTTAGTGAAGCAATTTGTTATACAGAGTATAACGTATAGGGCAGTATCAATAACTATTGTTTAGTTACTGTAGTTCTACGATCTTTGAATAAAAATACCTTCCTTCCACTTGGATCCACAACTCGGCTCCTAATAATATCTCATTAATATATCATCAAATAATAATAGTAATATTACATAAGTAGGTGTATATAAAATTATATAAGTTTATTATTTTATAATTTAGTTAAAAATTTTACAATCGATGAAGTAGTTCATAAGACCCTGTCCGAAATATTTTTTTTTTATAAAGAAATCATCAAATCGAAAAGCCATAGAGCAAAAGTTGTTTAGTTACTGATACTGAACAGTTGAACAGCCTATATAATGGAGGTAGGTAAGTGTATCTATGTATATACAATGCACAATAGGTAAAAATGTACAAGCTACAACCTACAACCAATTACAGCATGTGTTATGTTACGCATGGTCGTATGTAGCAACAGTCAATATCGCTCTACATGCATAGCTAATATAGTCACAACTATAATTTGGTGCATAAAAAGTTAAAAGATGGAGGAGTAGCCAACGAATTTATCCACCTCATCGTAGAACCAATACATCTACATCGCATCAGACGAAGTTTAATATGAAAATCACAAATTGGGTTTTCCTTCCTTTTTATACTTACATAAAAACTTTGACACTGACTCAATTATATAACAGAACTGACAGGAAAAAATAAAATTCAGCCAATGAAGAATGTTCCAATCTGACAAAATATTATTGGCACAGATAATAATCTATTGGCACAGATAATAATCGGTTCTTGGTGGATTAACTAATGCCCTATATGAGACGACGTCCTAGTCTAGTTGGTTGTATGCCCACCATTATATACGAGTATCAGTTCTTCCTTATACACCACCAGTAAAAATATGTTCTCCAAGGACTGTCATTGAACTCAATCTTAGATTATTCCTACCAAATAGTCACCCCATTCGGAGTCACGTCGTCTATCTTATAAAATACTGACAAGTAGTATCTGTGCAATTAAACTGTAGCGACTTACCCAATCGAATTGAATCTATTCATAAAATAATTCCGCTATGTATCTTTGCGTTCGAAACTACATACTTTAAAACCATTACTAAAATCAGCGCTCGCAATCTCATAAGTCACATACTCGATACTAACATCGACATTCCGACTACTATTCTCTCACACGATCTCGGTCGCAGCAGATTCACACGCCTGTACGGTTTTTTAGACAGAATTTATCGACAACTGCGATCACAGATTTATTTCACATCACTATTTTAGGAATCATGGCGCGCCGATCGCCATAAGGCGAGATATGAAATTACTTTCCGATGTATGAACCCTGAATAAGAACTGAACGACTCTGTTAGATGGGCCGATTATGTCTGACATATTGTGGGTTGTATTAAACGGTTGCGCAATTACAAGTTGAGCTCTAAATCGCTCGGTTGATACTTTGTTTGGCTATCTTTGTTTTACATTAGTGTAGCTAGTTGGTTTAAAGGTTTCTGCCGCCAATAAAATACTGAATACAAGAATAAACCATCAAGGATAGAGAAGGCTTCAAAAGGAAATTACGCTGCGGGGTATATCTAGTCAGTCATAGAGACGACAATGCAAATGTTAAAATATCACAGAAATAATTGGTTAAATATACAAAAGAGGATCGCGAAAAACAGCTAAACTTCATTTAACAATATTAAACCAATCACACTACCTAGAATTTAAAGTATTTAGTGGTTATTTAATTAAAATTTAATTTTAGTAGCATTGATTCTGACCAATGATTTGCCGCATTTGCGCATTGATTTGCCGCGCATGCGCGTTTATGACGACAATCTTGTCAATAAACGCGATCGCATGGGAACCGGGCCGACGCGCCTCGTGAGAACCGCCCGAAATATGACTTTTTTCTGTTTTTACAAGTCTACATACAACTTTATCGCTCAGATTGCCGGTGATTTGTAATGAATGTGCGCGAGTTAGCTGCGCCAATCACATAGCTCACGCCAATACCGAGAATTACAACTAAATAATTTATAATGACCCTTAATAACGTATATCCGCCCGATTGAAATCTAAATTAAGTGTTGAAGTATTAAATAAATACTGAAACAAATTATTTAATAGGGGTTCGATGCAATCATTTCAGGTGTCAAACATTTAGGTTGACAGGTTGGTTATTTTACGGCGCATATAAAGGGAACAGCGTTGTTCGCAAGCTATGATCAATTTTGCTCTAATTACATACCATCATCTGATAAAATCTGAGTACGTGTACGTACGTATTATTTAGCGATCGACATTTTAGTGTATTTTAGATTTTAAATTAATCGATGTTATACAAGGTTTGCAAAATATCATCTCTTTCGCCTCCCTATGTATGATTTTGGTATGTGGATTTGGACATGCTTCAATGTACATTCACTCATCCGATTTTATGACGTATATCTGACTGACAAATGAAGTCAGGGAAGACATAGAATGTGCCAGGGACCAAATAGTTGAGTGTGTTCATAGACTTGAATATGTTTAGCACACATCCTCATAGGCGAGCATCCAAGGGACAGCTAACGATAGTCGGTAGATGAAGAGAAAGACGAACGATCGAGATGCATGGTATTTCGCCACTTCTATACCTATTCCGTAAGGGATATAATGCGAAAATATTGATACAGTCGTATCTTCTCTCTTAATGTTAATTTTGATGTATCCGCGCGCCTCTACATTTCTCGGATTTACCGTTAAAATAAATAAATTTCCCGATCGCGATCGTTTCCAAACAGATAGAAATAATGCATTCGCATTATGTATTCAACCTATAATCTCTACAAAATTCTATGCACAGACGTGTATAGATAGCAAAAGCTAGCTGTCTTATAATTTATAGTACACCATTAGAGCGTACTTCGTAAACGCGCTGCATTTCATTTGCATTGGAGATTCGGATTTGCGGTGACATGTCCAGTATTAAAATGATGTATCGCGCTTTGATTGCGGACGGCGCGGGCGCTGGGAGGGGTCAACGCAGATCACACAAAAGATGATTCTCAGAAAACTATTTTTCTATCCAAATGTACACATATTTAATGTAACTGTGTGATTGTAAGGCCTTATTAAACATATTTATTATTTGAAATGATGAGAAATTTCTAGCCGTGGGCAGGACTTGAACCTGTGACCTTGTCATTCCATGATACGCTCTTACCAACTAAGCCACCACAGGCCACCAATTTTTCATTATTTTAAATTTGTTCGCCGAGCATGGCATAACGCATAAATAAAACAAATTCTGGCATATTTATTATTTATATTTATCAGCCTGTGGCACACTGCTGGGCTAAGCCGTCTCCCCATCGTTTACATTCGTCTCTAGTCTGTGCAGACTCACAACATATTTAATAATAAAATAAAAATTAAACAGCAGCCAAGTTACGTGATTAATAAGTGAGATAAGTTATGTGATGTATGTTAGAGCATATTATCTGCGTGCACGAACATGTGTGTCACTTACACAGGCAGTATTTAGATATTTGTAAACAGGGAATGTACACCGTCACGTCTTCTGGTTTCTATAACCCGAATGGACTCACTATAACGTCTGTATTTCGATTTTAGGGCGTTTATTCATGTGTAATGAGTTCTCTTTCATTTCTAAAGGATTCAACGTCACTTCTAGTGGTTTCTATATCCTGAGTGGAAGACGCACTGGCACGCAAAGTATAAAGTATGGCGCTCTCCTTCGAGCCGTGTTGGTTTTGTTTGACATTAACGATGGAGAGAGTTACGTTTACGACTAATATCTATAATGGAATGAATATTTTGATTTTAGCTGGTGAAATTGTCATATTTATTAAGCTTGCTTCTCCGCGGTTTTCAAGTTTTCCATGTTCCAGTGGTAAAAAGTCTTAATATAGGTAATTACGTGAAAATGTTGGTTAAGAACTGTCGTTAAAAAGTTGGACACTAAGGCCGATAGTCGTAGGTAGTTTTGAGCATGAACTCAGCGTGAGCTCGCACTTACGACTGACAAAATTGTATGAAATCTGACAGTTGTAAGACCGAACTTAAACTCCTATCATACTCAAAACTGTCTATTACCATCGGCCTAAGTTTTGCACATAATTGATATAATAGATTAGGTTTCGACGTCTGTTGCGATACCTTGTATTAGGTGACAGCTCTGAGTCCCTTTAATTAAAAGCCTTTCAGTGATAAACCGCAGGGCAGGTTGGACGGAATCCGATAACCCGCGACAGCATACCATTGCCATAATAAAATCTTGTCTCGCGAAATCCTAGCTCGCCAACGCATTCGGTTTACGTAGGTGGTCACGCCTTTATCACGGACACAATACCACTAGCGCCCCGTCGGATTTTATTGGACGTCCCCTTAATAAATAATGGAAATGTCGCGGTACACGCAGAAGAGATATTCGCTGTTATTATTGAAGTTTAAGCGCTCAAACTCGGAACGGTACTCTAGATTACGGTATTTGTATTTATTCGTGATAATAAGATTCTTGGTGTAAATATTTGATGATCTCCTAGCCTACTTTAGCCTAGTCTACCTATAGCGTGCCTGCCATCTAAGGGGTTCTGGGGTTTCAATTCCCAGTCGGGAACATGCTTGTGTGAAGGAGCCGTTTTTACCATCTGTTTTTAAAGATATCGAATTAGTCATTTTTCTTTTTCCTAAAATATTAATTTGAATTATGTTGTATATGAGGTAAGTTAAAATAAGAAAATACTTTTGTCCAAGACGACGACGGCACAGTCGAGAATATCGAAAACTACTTGACCGATTGTGAAAATCCTTTTATTGGTAGATAAATAAAAATTTTAATGGTTAAAGTTACACACTAGTGCTAATTTTAGAATGCGCACGCTAATATTAGTCGCCTCTAAGCGAGGTGTCCCGCTCGCTCTTACGCGACTTAGCATATGACTGACAGTGGCAGGTGCGTTTAGGATTAGGATCCGACTTAGTAGCCGCTACAGAATTAGCCATCTATGTACCTACACACGAAGACAGAGATCTTAATAGGTTGAGATTTTCTCAAAAACTACTGGACCGAATTTAATAATTCTTATACAGTTACATAGTTTTAACTTTTATCTATCAAACAGTGAAAGAATTTTTGCATTAGGTCAAGTAGTTTTTGAGATAACCTCATCCTTAAAAATTCTCCTGTACACCTTTCTTTGTGTCCCACCGTACCCAATTTTAAAGAAGTTTCGAAAATCAGTCAAGTAATTTTTCAGAAAATCTCAACGTTAATAACTCTTTTGTGCATCACCTTTCTCTATGTGAGACCGTACAAACCCGGAACTATGCACAGGTTGCAGATGCAAACAGGTCGTCAGAGATTCAATTCACATTATAAACGCCGCCGGAGGCAGAGTCCGGACGTAAGTGTCTCAGATTATCACGCATGTCACACATATAACAACGCACTACGACGGTTAAGTAATAAAATTAACGCCTACGATAATTAGACATTTTGACAGGTGAAAGTGAAAACCACTAGGCCTCTTGCGTTTTGCATTTTTTATTGACTAAGGATTAAGTGACTTTTTGTTCTTAGTTTCAAATTGACAATTATTGGTTGGTGCATGTTATCCAGCTGTAGCTTTCGAAACAAATTACAGTTTACTGTGTATTGTAGTAACAATTAACCAACTTTCTTATTCAATTAGAGTCACTCCAGTTGACGTTACTTAATTTGGTGTAATAGGAAATACCTAAATAACTTTTAAATTATCTAGCTAGAACAAGTAATTAATCTCGAGTGTACCATGGGACCGAAATTCATTCTATCGATGAGCGCTGGCTCGAATATTCGTGGGGAGTTCAGAGATAATGAAATAGAATATGCTCTATAATAATCTCTTAAAGATTGCTTACTTTGTCTATTTATTTTGATAGCGTTGAGATAATCGTTTCTATGAGCTTCGTGCAAAAAAATCTGCAATTAAGCATCTGACCTTATGACAAAATCGTTGTTTTTATTGAATTCAATACGTTCTTGATATACCCTTAAAAGGTCCTCAGTGATGTTAGTGTTAAAAGTGGCGTTTTAAATAGATTTCCGATCAATCAATAGCTTGACAACTGCATTTTCTTTTTTTCCTGTCACAGACTTTATGTAGGTACACCGGATAGACATCTTGGCCTTCTACATGTTCTAGTTATAGCATCTATGATATGTTAATAAAGCAGTTAGCATTGTTCGGAGGATCCAGTGCAGCTCTGACCCGCTTATGACGATCAGACATGTTGTGTTTGTATTATGTCGGCCTCTCACGGTCGTTGTTTGTTCCTACACTTGTAACACGTAGTAAACATACTAATAACTTGTCAGTAATGTCATCTATACACTTCAAAAATATATATCAGTAAGTACTTATGTATGTTCAAAGAACTATGTAGAGCGAATGTTGGTGGAAGGGTCGGCAGATATAAAACGAGGATATGTAGGTATGTTAACCAAATTGGAGACGCAGTCAAGCATAAATTAGTATCAAAAATGACATTATTTTGATTAAATTTTTATAGCCTATGTCACTCCTACAATCAAGACGAATCTGACCTAACTGATACCTCATATGTATGTTAAATCCTTCAAACCGTTTAGACTACATTGCGTGTCAAAGAATTAAACATATATACTCATATACATACATACTCGAAAAACATAACCCTCCTTACGCAGTCGGATAAAAAGGGGCAAAGTTACTACTAATAAACTGACGAACGTTCATGAAGAGATTGATGTGCCAGGGTCGCAGAAGATGGGAATACTCGTCTCTGTCTAGCCCCACTGAAACATTGCGTATATTGTGTAGTTACGTTTAGTATATTAAAATAAGAATGTGTGTCTTTCGTACCCGATTTCTCGTTTCGTTTGCGTTATTACGAATAAAGATATAAACCTTAATCGGTATTACACGAGAGAGGTATAAAATTGCAAATTACTTACGTATGTTCTTGCTTTTCATAGCATTATTGACTCTATAAAACTGACGCAAAATGGTATATTAACTTAATTTATTGCTTTTATAATAGTAGCCGAGCCACGTTATCACCTTTCAATATTATAAATTACAGAGACACCGATAGACTTTTCCATGAGATCGTGAAACTGATATTTTGCAAAGGACATTGTTCAAAGCGCCATAGAGCGCAGGCTCACCAAAAAATATTTTTTTGGTATAGCTCAAAGTCTTTAGTGTCTAACACTAAATAGATAACCTGTACGGCTGCACAAATAAACCTTTTATGGATATGGGATTCTTGTAAACTTGCATTTTCATTTCCAAGATTTAGGTTAGGTTACCCATCACAACAAATATTTTCTAGACACCCAAATATTGCCCTTATAAATATATCACTAAATAATGTCCGTCCATTTAGGTCGCTATGACAAGTCTAGCTTTTGACTTCTCATACCACGTGTTTCAGACTAAAAATATCTCCGACTCAATCTAACCGAGACGTAGAACCTCCTGCTTTTTGCAAGTATACAAAAACTGGACCACTCATATCGTATGATATTATGATAAATATATTTATCGCATCACCTCGCCGCGTATATCATCATAGAGCTATAACCGGTGATGTTTATCGTGCCAAGAACGCGGGCAAGGCTGTCGCGCTCCTCCCTTGCATTGACGTGCAAGTTCATCCATTATAAGTGCCTGAGGCGCAATAAGTGTTGCTGTATTTAGATACTAGTGGACACATACGGTTTCGCTTGTGTAGAATTTTCTCTAAAACGTTGGAGTAACGAAGTTATAGCTGTAATGACATTTGTGTTAATAAGGATCGGCAAACAAGCTTTCGGATTAGTGGATGGTAATCCGGAAGCTTTTTTGTCGTCGTCGTTTGCAGTCGTCGCCAGATCCCTACAAAAAGAGGCAGGTTCCGTTGCCGCCCTTATAAATATTGAGATAAAAAAGAAATTTAAATTAACAAAAAAAAATACATCAAATGGTAATGCTTTGAAGTGGTACGACTCTGAAGTCATAATCTAAATGTTAGAATTTGTATGCAAATTATGACAACAATTACTGTATCAGTTAAGAGATTTTATCTTTTTAACTACTCTAACGAATCACAAAAAGTTTAATTTTTATAGGTACCTTAGAAGTTAGAAACCTATGACTGTCGGCCGGTTAGCCGTTCATTACTTACGTACCTACACATAATCAATAATTGTAACTTAAAATCTTAAATATTGCATGTAAGTGTATCTCTAATGACACTCCTACTAAAGTAGATTGACGGACGGTTGGGGATTTTATTACTATAATTGAAACAGACGCCCAGGTGCGCAATTTTTTTTACCTGAGCGACCAGTTAATTTTGGTGTTGGTGTATGATTAGCAGTCTATCAAATATTCGTGTCAAGTACAAGACGTTACGTGTATACGGCGAGTGTGGTACTGATGAAAATATTATTAGCGTGAACTTTAGCTGCCGTTAAAGTTTCGTAAAAATTTTCGTTTTTATCAAACGTCGTTTAAGTCAATAATTCATTTTTATTTTTAGATTACCTACCTACTCATACTTTTATTATAATTTTAAGTGTTTACTAGTACATTAAAAATATCTACAAAATCAAAAGTTTAAACGTCGGGAGTAGTAGTAAAAAAAACTTGTAAAAGGCAATATAGAATATAATATTTATTGAGCTTGAAATTAAATTGAATTGTTTTCAGATGAAGAAGGAATAATTTTACCTCTAGCATGAGTTACCTAGTTCTGTAACCTAGTGCTGTATAGGTATATAGGTACTTATAATGTAGGTACATAGTTTACTAGCGTTATGTAGACAGATCTTATAATGATATGCAGTTATGGCGATCGAATGGCCGCTGATATGAGCAGGTATTGAGCCATTTACATACAAGAACAAGCTTCGTTCCCTGAACTAGACATCATTATGTAAAATAGTGATAAAATTACATGTGCAATATGTTTTTTTATGTACGTATCAACTATTATTTCGAATTATATTTCGTACCTTCTCTGTAGGTATTTAAATAAATCGTTTGTAGTAAGTATTTGGTTACATAGATGGAAAGAAATCCAGACAATCCTGCTGTCTTATTCTGATCGTGATCTGTAAATAAAATACGGTAAATATTGTATTTACCGATCACAAATGGGAATCATATTAATTTGTGAAAATAGGCGGACAAAGAGTGGGCGAGCAATTTTTTTCCGCATTTTTCCATTTACAAGATGTTCTACGAATATAAGTAAAAATCATCATACATTAGATTTCTTTAGATCGGTAACGGTAACGTACGGTTTAACACAGAGAAAAGTGTACAGGAGAGTTTTTAAGGTTGAGATTATCTCAAAAACTACTTGACCTATTGGAATTTGCAATAATTACTGTTAAATAGATAAAAGATAAAACTATGTAACAGTAAAATAATTATTAAATTCGGTCCAGTAGTTATTGAGAAAACCTCAACCTTATTGCGGAGCCCTGTATACTTTTCTCTGTCTTCGTGTGCACGAGTATCTAGTACCAAATCTACCGAAGGCCAGCATAAAAGGCTGAACGGGAGAATCAACAATTAGCCGCCACAATCCGCTACTAATCAGACACATTACAGGCAATCGACCTGCTAGTTCAATGATAACACGAGCGAACTGGTCCAGCGCTGGGCTGTCATTAGGCTCTATCACAGCGCCATTCTCGACGAGGGCGTATGAAGCTTGCCCCATACTGGCGCGGTAACAGAGCTTGTAGCGAGCGGGCCAACGTTGAATTGATAGAGGACATAAAAGCGGCAGATAAATAATCTATCAATTTCATAACTTTAGTGTAGAAAAGCTAATTTTTTTATTCCTGTCAGATTTAGTTAAAATAAAACGCACATCAGTATCACTGCCATCCATTGGTTGCAAAATAGTGGAATTTTCTTGGGAGTGTTTTTTCCCAAGATTATTATTGTCTAGCTAGTAGGTAGGTAGGCATATGCATGGGCCAACATATCTGAAATTTGCCACTACTAAACATTTAATTATTTGGATAACAAGATCCATTTGTCTTAATTCTAAGTTAGTGGGAAATCATTGAAGAAAATTATATAAGTTACAAATCTCTTGAATAAGTAGTAGAAGCCATTCAAATAAAAATAGAACAAGTTACAAATAAAAAAATCCAACAACATAACAAAAAAATATATCAGCATTTAGCGTTACAGCAAATTCTATCTTGATAGAAGGCCATACTCATATTCGACGTCGATTTATCGCATCGGTTACCACGGTGGTGTGAGAGATACTATATCGCATTGCGATGCTGAGGGCGTGCTATAATGGCACCACGGGGTATAATCGCAAGCTTAGGGTCAAGATCTTCATACCGCATTCACCTGTTGTGATGGATGGCGAATGCCACGAAGTTTTGTTTTGCTAGGAAAAGTACCCATAAACTTGATTGATTGTATCAAAGTGCGTTTGAATTGCTCCTTTGCCTAATGAGAGCATAAAAGTACCTGTTATTGGACTCCTTGTTTCTCTAAGCAAGGGCATAGAGGGGTTTAGTAGTTTATTACCGCTTCGTTACAGTTTGCATTTGATTTCTTCCTATAGCGATCGTGGATATGGCGGTGTACTATGAAACGTATTTTGATCAATCACACAGGGCTATGTGATTACTTCAGTTCTTCCGTACTTTTAGGAACAACTGACTAATTAAAAGTTTTAGTTTTTAACAATAAATATGACTACAGTAAAATCAATGTCAGCCTTCATTATCTATCATGTGTTTTGTTAATCTTCTGGAAGTTTTATGTGCGATGGAATCGCGGGAAAATGCTCGTTCATAACCATAATGAATTCACGCTTTATATAAATATTTATTTTAAAGGACGAATAAATATAACGGCTGAACTAAAATTATCAATTTATCACATATGTTAAATAATAGGAAATATTATTCTCGTACAATTGACTTTTATTATAATCTGCACAATCTTACGTAACTCATTCAATCATCCCATTATATGGTAGAAGCAGCCCAATATTTCCAATAACAAATTAACAATGCCGCTTTACAATGGCCAGCCCACATTCGGTGGGCCTTGGCATTAGCCGCAAATGTCTGGCAGATTCCTGAGGATGATATGGCGCGGTTGCCAACCGATTGTTAAGTGCTAATTCTTTATAGACGACATTCGATATGGATGAGTAATTGTAGGAATACAAGCGAGTGATATGTTTCACAAACTGATCGTATCGGACATGTTATGTGGGCAAGTGAAAGTGAAATAATTTCAGGTGTCAGTTTAAATGGCAGGAAGGAAACCTCCATCATATGGCCATCACACCAAGTAAATCCACTTATTGTAAAGTTAGTCATACGCCTGTAATAAAATTTAATATTTAATTTAAGAAATAACGAAGCTGTGCTAAAGAACTTGCATCCTTGAAAAAATATAGTTTATTACTGACCTCAGTGAACTTTCGATTTTACTAATTTAATTGTGGCATTGCGAAATAATATCATTTTTTATTTAATACCTGGATGACTAAACTTATGCCTATATAAAATTGTTGCAGAGGAGAGCAAAACTATATCCCCGTAAAAAACTCTTATTATAATTTTTTGGCGGATACTAACCTAACTAACCTAACTTTTGTTCGTCATAACTTATAATTTATGAATATAGATCTGTATTCGGATAATAAATTATCATTTCACCTGACACTCCAACAGCCTCAAATACATGGATTTTTACAATATTTTATAGTTTTGTTAAAACTACATACAAAGTGCAATAGTAAAATTAGTGATCATTTAAATATCCAGATTAAAATATGCTGTCTATTAAACATTCCCATTGTAAGTAATACAACTTGCGTTTTAACTCATGAGGTCGGTTCTGAATGGACTCTATAATTTCCCTGAAGCAAACAGTTGATGTACTCAACAATTTCCACTGAATAGCCTATCAATATATCTGGTTGACAAGTGCCCCATCAAAGACGACTCCAATCCAATCCAAATTGGTTTCACTTAAGAGCCAATTTCCTTGTGCAATTACGTTACACGGATCAATGCAAATTCTGGAGCGGCCTCTGTCTCCTTGTATGGGCTTCATTAAGGGAAAACAAAAAACGGGATCTTTTTATATAGTTGACGTTAAAATGGCGATGCGTTTTTAATTAATAAACGATTGCCGAAAATGTAACGTTAATTAAGGAGTGGATTCAATGGCGTACGAAATGTGTTCTAATTAAGCGAGTGAATGCGGTGATTAAGGAGATGGCATCTGTAAATCGTTATAATTTTTCGGCTTGCATTGAATTTCGTGTGATGATGAATTGAAGATACAGCTACAAAATGTATGTATTGGTGTCGGCGATGTTTAATCAGAATAAAAGTAAAATTAAACCATTACCGATAATGGCTTCATGTAACTTTTGTTTCGAATTTTAACATAAAATAATGTCAGCTATTTAAAGTTGTTCTTTATATTATTGAAATGCCACTACTTGTTCAGTTAACAACACATCGAGACACGTAATGTAAAACATATGGGGAGCTTACGCTGATGTGTTGTTATGTCAGCACTACTCAACTTTGCTGGCTCTACTATGATATTTTATAAATGGTGTCTAAAAAGACCCTTGACAGAAAAAAACTATTATGCTCAAGTATTTATAGTATGTCATGGTATTTTTGGCTTGTTAACTAGTTAGAGATTATTTTACGATATAGAACCATTTACGATTCTAATAGGATCCACTTTGTGCCAAGTTTAACCCACATACATAAAAGTTAATTAGGTCTACTACTGTTCTCATTGTTCAAACAACGGTACAGCCGATCCGATCAGTACAAAGCAAATTATAACTAAGTATCTATTAGCAATAATCAGTGAAGTAATAAAGGGTCGTTCTGCGGAACATTACTGTGAGGTACGGGCGCCGTAAACCACCGGTCCGGCCGATAGATGGCGGCCCGCACAATGGCGCGGGGGCGGCCTCTGCGCCACTTCCGATGCGCACGCGCAAACCGCTATTGATTTGCCATTTTACAGACAGGGTTGCAGTCAGGATGGAGCCAGGGGCCTGGTAAAGGAGTTAAAAAAATTTTTTTCATACTAATAGGATACATTCACCCACTCATTAAGTCATTGGAATACTGAATTAAACCGTATTAGCTGGATTATGCGGAAAAAGATAAACCGTGGATCGCTGAAGTATTTATTCCAATAAACTATGTAAGTCATTGTAGCGATTGCAAAGTGTGGCACTCAAAATTTAATCGTCGCTAAGCGGATTGTCCTGCACTCTTGTGCATTGGCGCAGAGGTTATGGGTGAGTGACAATGACAGTTGCGCGGGTTTGGATTAGAATTGGCGGCTATGTTAAAATCACACCTAAATTAATGTCGACTTCTGCATCTCAAACGCATCTAATGTGTTAATAGATATATTGGATTTAGTTATAAATTGTTGTATTACCGTAACAAGTGAATTGCGTAATCTATTAAGATGAACCCACCATTTATTCTATTAACTCCATCTCTGGTTGCTACTAACAGTGGAGAAGCTCGAATAAATTCATGTTCAACCAAGACAACATGAATTTTATCTAACTCTATGTAGGTAGGAGTTACTGGTTACATTACCTGCGGTGGGATCCGTTTAAATCAGCCAGTGCTTCTAAAGCTTTGGGCAAATTCAATGTAGAAAAAGGTTTCCAAAATTACACCACTTAATTTTCCTATGAAAATTCTAGTCTGTTTTATGATACATATAGTTTTCTCATTTAGAGATATGAATTTAGATAAATACGTGCGTATAATGCAGAGATTTTATTAGAACAATTAGTCGATGGGATGAAATGAATTGTCACTGTACTCGTACGGACTATAGTCCGCTATTGAGGGATATACGCAGCAAATTATGTGGAACTTATCTCTTCAATCTCTTGAGCTGACTCTTGGTGATGAAATGAATGAGATGATATTGAAATGTTACTCCTAGATTTTTATAAGCGTATGTAGGAATTAAATTAATCGACAAAGATGGCCTATAATAACCACTTGCCACGATTGAGAACCATTGGTTTGAACGGTGAAGCGGGCTGGTTTTAACTTTATGACGCCTTCAGCACATTTTAATATTTATGAGATTTTAGTATGATAAGCGTTGTCGAATGGTGATGGGTAGTAAATTATCATAGTAAGAAGTTTTACTGTTTATGTACCTATCTCATTCGATATACGAAATGCAGCAATGTAATTGGCATATATTACTAGCTTCGAACGATCAATCAATCAAATAAAAGTATATAATAATAATATAATAAATATAGTTGTGATATGAATAATAATAACATTCAATTATGCCTCTCACAGGTTCCTAACATTCCTCGAGTGGCGACCCAGCCTTAGGTTGAATTTTTACCATAGACGTGCGTGGTAAGCAGTGCGTGAGGTCAAAGTTAAGCTACGAAACTGTACGAGTCCTATTGGTGAATAATATCATACACATTACCCCTACGCAGCTTGGCGAAGGATAGTAAGTATATTGTGTATGTTATATCTGGGTAAAAATCAGCCTTACGATAGCGTTATCTCGAATGATGATATTTTTACTCCTTAATTGCCCCCCAAGTTTTGATACAGTGAAGCGCACCGCAATGCAGTTTGGTGTCAAAGTGGGCCGCCTCGTACCACGATAATGTATTTAATTAATATCGAGCAAGAACCGGCCTGCTTCCTGTTCCACTAAATTATAAAAAACTAGTAGCTGACACGGCTCGTTACGAAATAATCGGTATTTCGAATAAGAGCCGCGAATTACGCGCGGTTTAAGAATAAGTCCCTGCAAGCGGCGAATAGCTACACTAAAAAAATACTGACTGTAGGATGCGATCGAACTCAGGCTCATTGATAAACAGTTTTTGATGCTAGGCTGTTGAACTTAAGGCTTTATATACTCGGATTTTCAGTTTTTCTATGAAGGCTACGGCACTAACTACTAAAATAAAAAGTCTGAAAAAATATATAGCAATATTTTGGGTGTCTATTTAAATACACGATTGGACCAGCTTCGCTCGATAGAAATAAATCACAAACATACCCTTTCCATGTCTAAATTAGTCTAACTGAAATAGTTATTCTTACAAAATATATATCAAAATTTATATCAAAATATAAATATAAATACGAGATATATTTTATTTCCCTCTCAAAATTCATCCCAAACGTGCCGTGCTCTTCACTCTTCTATCTTACTCTTGCTTTTGAAAATGAAATTATTTATTTGCCTTGAATGTTCTTAACAGGGTTCTTACATTGTTAGTTATGTCCAGCACACTCGGTCATTGCTGACATGCAAATATTATGGTCACATATTAACTTATTCCTATTATATGTATTATTTACATTTCAATGTTATAATTATAATTCAATTATTTTCTATTAATATCGATGTTATAATAAAATTAATAATCGCAGCTATTAATTCAGTTAATTTCTTAATATTCTAGGCTAGGTCATAGTTTGGTCAATAATACAAGCAGCTTAGCGTCGTAAATTTCTTAACCGAATAAAAAGATTTTTGAATTAGTTAATGAAGAATAAAGATTAGTTAATGTAGATTTGAATTTAGTAGTAGGTAGGGTTTTTATGTTATGTATGAGGTAATTTGTTAAATAACCGTATTGCCATCGGATAACAACTTCTGTTGTATAGAACAGTATTAGTTTTTGGAAACCTTGAATCATTTGGAAACCTTAAAACATTTTGACAGGCATATAGCGCTCTAACGCTCTGTATTACAACTGTCAAAATTGTATGAAATCTGACGGTTGTTAGACCGAGATCAAATTCAACTAGCACTCAGAACTGTCTATAAATCACGGCATGAAGCCGTGTCAAATTTCATACACGTTTGACAGTTTTAAGAGCGAACTTATACTAAGCTAGTGCTTAACTTAGTCTATGAATCACGGCCTTTTAGTGAATTGTATCCTTACTAGGTTTTTGATGCAATTTTAAACGTCGAATAAATAAATCTACCCGTCTATGACTAAAATAAATTGTTTTATCGTTTTAATCGTAAACAGAGAAAAGTATACAGGGGGCCTCATTAGGGTTGCGAATATCTCGACTAGAACTACAATACCGATTTTAAAAATTCTTTATCTTTACATAGTTCTAACTTTATCTATCAGTGAAATAATTTTAAAAATCGGTATAGCGGTTTTTTAAATATCTCAACATTAAAAACTCTTTTGTACACCTTAATCTGTGTTAGACCGTACCTATATTATAAGTGAAATTGTTCTAATTACCTACGTATAACCATATACGAGGTGCCGAAAGACTTTCTCGCGGCCACAGGAAGCGGTCCTGCGAAGCCTTCGTGCCATTATGCCTTACACGGCGCTGCAGCCTGTCGCGCACCTTCTTTACATACTGATCTTGCCCATCCGGAGACCGTGCACTAATTCCAAGTGATGTTACACTTTTGTCGATATTTCTACCAATGATTTCAATAAACTTGAGCCGATTTACTGATATTGGTAGCGATTCCAAATTGCGTAAGTCGCCTCTAAGCGAGGCGTCCCGCTTACTCTTATGCGATGTAGGATATTAATGACAATGACAGCTGCTTTTAGGATTAGAATTCGACTTAGTGTGGTCGCTTTAAAATTAGCTACATTACTTGAAGGTCTTCTTACAGGAAAGCTCTAAAATTATATTTTAATACAATTTTACAACACCTCTTTTAAAGTTGATCTGCGCCGTACTTACCTACATAATTTCATTATCAAATCTAAATATGTATGAAGTATATATAGGTACCTACATTTTCACCGAATTTGAAGTTATGTTAATCTAGCATCGCCGGAAACTCTTAATTTGGTTATAAACTTAGCTAACTGTATTTTTACAAAAATAATTTATATTATGTACAAAAAAATTCCAAAGGCGATTGGTACTCATATTTACCTAGGTAGTACCTAAATGTCGACTTGAACAGATTTACACTCGATACAGGGTCATCATCAGGGTATCATCAATTCATTATTTACGTTCTATAGTCACATATCACTGATCGTAAGCACTAACGATGAAAACAATGCAGTTTTTCACTAGAATATGCTATAATGTTTATTATCGACTATCGACAAAAGTTTGTGAAATCCCTACTAAAGAACCAGTGCTGTGTATACGATGTGCCGAAGATGTCAGCAGCCATTAACGGTGAAACTGCTCTGTATTTAGTCACAATGTCTGACCTGTAGTATTTACGACAGACCTAGAATGTCTAAATGAAATGTAGCGTAGATACCTACTTAAAATTCTTTACCGATTTAGATTTGTTAATTACATCACGAATTTGTTGTGCGTTTCAATTCAACAAAGCGCGACAATTTTTGTTAGTGCTTTTGTTTCGACTATGAGCGATAATATTTGAAATATCATTATGGTTTAGCCATTTACGAGTCATTAACATTGAAGAACGCAAACACTTTTGGCTTGATAGTAGACATGTTCTATAATATTTTAGAAATTAGATACGTTTAATCATGGGCTTTGATATCTCAATGAAACTAATAAAATAATCAACTTGTTTAATTTAAGTTCCACTTTAATTGGTATGTAATTTTTAACTATTTTCGCTTGCTTAATTGAGATTTTTGATTGAGAATTAGATTATTAGTATGTAAATTTGATTTTATCGTCCATAATATTAATTGTGATCACGATTTCGAGTTTGAAATTCTTACTCAGAAGTTAAGACCACACGCGAGAGTATCATTTACTTCCCTACCAGTTTAAAATGAGCTCTATATTGTGTGATCTTCATATAATTTTAGTGTCATTATAAATATATTTTATGAAGGCGTGGTGGACCAAGTAAGAGCGGTAGGTACTGAGTTTATTTCGGAGAGAGGGCACAATACTCCAATTTGTGCAAAAATTCGGCCTGTGCTCGCGGAATAATTATTTAACTTTCCATTCTTGTATGATGCATTCAAGACTACATGAAATGTTACTTAAATGATTCTTTGTGAAAAGTGATGAGCTATGAGAAGCTAAGGTGTAAACACAACTGTCACTGTCACTCGTATGCCATATCGCACAAGAGTGTGCGGAACGCCTCGTTTTGCGACGATTAGCGTGTGACACGCTACCCGCTACAAATCTTAAATTCATTAAAATTACAAACTATTTATAGGTTCAAAATGTTTTATGATATTATACGGAAGTACTAATAAGTCAAATTGAAGTTCCCAATGAAAGATAAAAGAGAGAATATGAACATTTCCATTTGCAATTTTTTAGGAAGTGAATGATAGTTACGAAACTATTTGTCGACATAATTCGATTTCACAGAGTAGTATCGTTAATTACGATTAGCCAGGATCGATGCATCGCCGAGCAGACTCGGAGGACTGGTTCTTGCGGTGAAACTGGCCAGGGGTTCGCAACAATTTGGAGCACTTATACGCATTATATTTTATAAAATATTTGTGACATGTAACAATAAACTAATCAATAACTGTAAAATACTTTATGACTTAGCAAAAAATGAGGTGTGAATTACGTATTTCAGCGGAACTGACCATTATAGTTTATAAATAATCTAGACTATAAAATATTATATATAAACGGATATCACTCACTTATATTGTTGAAGTCGACAATTAGACCGACTAATCTAGACTACTTCGAATTTGAAAGAACAATTCAAATACCTAGCTACAATTTTATTTATCTTATTATTCGACATTTTTGACGACACTCTATTGACAGGAATGTCAGTCAATCGAAGCTTGAAATATTACCTGTAACAAAAATACATAAGAATTATTTTTAAGTGATATTTCAAAAGACACGTAGATCACGAATTTAGATAGTTTTCTTGCTTTATGAAATTCTTTATTGGGCTAGTGCTTATGCATAATGAGATTTTCAGACAACATCAAATTGTAAATTTAATTAAAAAATAAGCGGAACCGAGAAGTATGTGTTAATAAAATGCTGGAGACCTTTTTTCATAGATTTATTTATGTGTTTATTAATAATAGATTTATATACGAAGGATTTAAAAAAAATTAACGGCTATTCTTATTGTGGCACTTCACTTGGCTATTCGTATTCGCTATTGGATGTTAGTCGTATCAGTCAAACACTTGACGTACATACAAATAAGACGAATATTTTGTCAAGAATATCACCTACACATGACAATTATGACAAATACGCAAATACGAATAGCCAAGTGAAGTGCCACCATTATATTTTAATAATGTTACACCGATAAACATAAAAGGTTGGCCACTACCGATGATTTCTCCAGAGCTTGCGTCGCGTCGCTGTCGTGCGGAATTTAGATACCGCTCGGACACTCGCTCTTGTTAGGGAACATCTGCGTCCGTGCGTGGCGTAAGCACACACGATACTTAGATACTACACCGTTCCATAGTACAGTCTATAAGGCCGAGATTCCTATGAATATCGGCATAAAAAGTGTCTATACATTTTGAGTGTAAGCTTAGCGTGAGGTCGCTCCTATGACTGTCTAAATTGTATGTAATCTGACAGTTATAAAACCGAGCTCAAACTAAAGCATTCAAAACTGTCAAAAGTGGTGTAAATGCAACAAAAAATGTTGACGTGCCAAAATATACACAATGCATTTACTTGCAATAAAGAGTTCTGATTCTGGTTGGCCTAACTCAGAGAAAAGTGTATGGGGGGCCTCAATAAGGATGAGGTTTTCTCAAACGCTACTTAACTTTTATAATCATTTGTGCGGACCACTACAATTAGTAAAACATCAAAACGAAATTGTTTGACACTGTTTTCTGCTGTTGCGAATGAGTGGAAGTGGTATACATAAAAGCACATCAAGTGTAATACTTTGGATCGATCTTATTATCAGTTTCGTAAGAGTTGAAAATGTACTGCAAGTGTTACCATTGATCTGCTGGCGTTTGTAGGTACCTCTACATAAAGTTTGCAGAGTTAATTGGGACTAGTGAGTTTTGAGTAAGTAAACCACAGAGTCATCTCTACGACATGTAACTTTTCGTAGGACACGGCAAAGCCTCGAAAGCTGACATTTTCCGATCTGTCTAATATCATATCATAGTGAAGTTAGTATAGTCTGGATAACAACATAATTGGCGCACCACGGCGACTCACGCGCACGCTAGATATTATACGTATAGCCTGTTAATGCACTATAGATTACCGTGTTTACCATATAATTTTATGGAATACCTGTTAAAATACCATTACTTTCAACTTACTTATTATTGGATATTGATTGTTTGCTTTCTTCATAAAGAACTTACCGTCGAAACATGGGTATTCTTTGATATTATGTAAGGTATTTAGAAGTAGAGAGTAGAGACAGTTTAAAGAATAAAAGTAATTTCCTTAAATATGACATTAATTGACTAGATGTAGGTAACTGATTATTCTTGCATGCAAATATCTTTAGTATGTTAAAAATGGTTCTCATTAATCGAATTACAAAATGTTGCCGTCATTAAAAGATCATTACACAGCGCCCAATGTTGACACAGCAAATAATGCGCACACGGTCAAAATGTTATTAATCGCTTTATTTTATCTCCTTTTTTACGTAACACGGGGCCATTATTTTAAAACCACGTGCTTCCCAAGAAAACGGAAGCCTTACGTTGTATCAAATCAATTAAGTGGCAGTGACCACCCATTGTCTTTGATTCAGATGTCTCGTTAAGGCGACGACGAGCTCACAAGAAAAACAGGCTTCTGTCAAATTTATGTATACCATTACGTTCTTTGTCGCAGCCCGTGAATATTCACGGAACGGTATTTTAACGAAACTTTAATTTGAGCTAAAACGTCCTCATTGTTACCGAAAAGGTTACCGAGGAAATTCGCATTCGTAAATGAGATACTTGCACATTGATTGGCTCATTACGAGTTCCCTGTTTTTTGGTCTAATTTAATTGGACACATAAATTTTATAGCACTTTCTTTTACTCTTTTATTGTGTGACATATCAGATTGATTGAGAGAGCGAAGGTAATTTAAAAGGGAATTTATATGGGGGCAATTAAAACTGGTTGAGTTAACGTGAGTTGAGGTACGGTGGAGAAATTCGCATAGCGCAAATCGTAAGTGAACTAGTCCCATCAATATAGTTGGACACGCATCCGGCGACAACCGAACGGACAGCCGGACAAGCGGACGCGATTGAAAGCTAATAATATTTCATGCAGCCAATAAACTGTGGTACACATTTGCGCAAGACACGTCTCGCCTCGGTGCTTACGCCTGTACTGGCTAATGAATACACCGACGTGGTGTGGACGAGCCGGGGTCGGGTGAGTTATATGCGTGAGAGGTGTGGAGTTTGGGGACATAATAAGTAATGTGAGTAATTTCTAAGGATTTTGGTCATCCTCGCTATGACGCAGTCGCGTATCCACCACCTTCAGCGCCGGGACAACTCTTATAGGATTTCCAAGCAAATAGTATTTTACTGTTTTTCTTTTTATGCTATTTAAGGTTATATAAGTGATACTCGTATATAAGTACCTAAGTTGGCTTGTCTATCACGCTTTGTCATAAAAAATCGTACTTAATTCTTTATGAAATTATTAATTACTGCCCTTAAAACCACAAGGAACGAATTACGCCTTGATTACATTTATATTTTATTTTATCTTTGACATGGACGGGG
The DNA here is from genome assembly GCA_963506565.1 of Tachystola acroxantha. Taxonomy (NCBI): domain Eukaryota; kingdom Metazoa; phylum Arthropoda; class Insecta; order Lepidoptera; family Oecophoridae; genus Tachystola; species Tachystola acroxantha. The sequence continues at coordinate 7,353,668 of OY735884.1, forward strand.
TTTATTACTTGCATCATGGTTTTGTGCGGAAGGCTCTTTGAAGCGCTATGAATCCTGCTTTTGGTCTAATTGGACACATACATTTTATAGCACTATCTTTGTTGTTGAGTCGACGTTTGCAACGACAATGTAAAAGTAAGCGATTATGGCCACATACTCCACTTTTGTTTGTATCATTTCATAAGATAAATTATTGCGACGATTTCTGCGGCAAAGATAAAAGAAATGAATCAGCATGCTTGACGTTCCAATCGATCATTTCGCGAGCTTATTAAGTGTTATCTCTCGCTTTAAGTAGTTTGTGTCATTTAGTTACTACTCATTGGGATTAAGTAATGATAAATGATGTAAAATCGCAAAAGAAACACAAATATAATCAAAACCATATATATTAACATACAACTCGTAAATCAGATTAGTACAAATATTGAATTTATAAAAACATCGGTCGTTTTTCTCGCTTAATTTATCTACCGAATGTTATGTTCGAATAGTTTATTACTTCCCTAAAATAGTAACATGTAGTTCTAATTTTTATAATGATTAGAGATTCTGTCATTTATTTAAATAAGAGTCAAAAGTAATAAATATTGTGCAAGAATAATTTATAATAAAATGCTAGTACTACGACGAATCGTATATATATTTGTAGACACAAGTTCCTTGGTTGGCTGTCAACAAAAAATAGAGATCCTAGAATTTGACGCTGATAAGATCTTAGAAGATTCTAAATATAATCATTACTTTTCAATTAGTAGCCAGTAGCCGCATTCCTAACTTGATTGCCGCTCTCCTAAATGGCAGGTAAGTATCTATAGACAAATTTTATAGAGGCCATTTCGGGAGAATGACTCCGATTTATTTTATAGATCTGTTTTATGTCAAAGCAATGAAACACTATCTCAATAAGAAGGAAATGATGTTTTTAGTCGCTAAACAAAATCAACCAGTAGGCATAGTAGGTAGGATAGAAATGCACAAGTCCGTTTGGGTAAACCATCCTCCGTTGCTAAGGCTCATAGTCCAGTTGCGAGTACACGTTGAAAACGATCGTACATGTGATGTAACGTTGGACGAGATCAGTACCTGGATGGTTGGCCGTTAGTGACATTTTCATATGAGCCCCTCCGTGCCTCGGAAAGTACGTAGTAGTTGGTCCCTGACGCTGTTGCTCGGCAGCAGTAGTTAGGTCACGTCAGAAGCCTACGGGGGCGGCCTAAATAACTCTGATAATAGACTTGGTCACTAAACGATACGAGAAGAAGAAGATCCGACCCTGTTACAATTTTCTTCCGTCAAATAGCTATGTGAAGGGCGAGGAAACTAAATAATTATTATGGGCACACGAGGCATTACATCTTTGTCCCTCAGTTTAATTATTAATATTAGTCGGGTTCAATGTGTGTTGCATGTGATATTATACTTTGTGATGACATTCCTAAATGATAAAAGCTAAATATTATCTGAAGAACTAAATCTTCGGTTAAACCATTAATAGTAGGTCTTCTTTACCTCTGTTCAGTGGAATTAAATTTTATAGCATTTGGGTGCTTAGAACATACGGCTGTAAATAATCATAAAACACTAAAAACTTGTCATTTAAGTTTAGTTACTTCATTCGATTGGTATTATCATCCTTGTAATTATTATTAAGCCCGGAGGCCGAGGCAGCGGGTCTTGTAATCTAGTTTTTATTTATTATTTAATTTAAGGCAATAAATCAACGAATAAAATCGTAAATGCATATCAGCAGGTCGAGAATTGAGCTGTGACAGTTTAATTGAACATCATCATATTGATTTGTTTTGATAGCTTTGGGTGCCTATATTGTAAGATTGAATGTCGATTCGAGCCGATTTAAATCAGGGTATGTAAAGCTGCTTTTTGTCATAAAATGAATCATACGTAAGTCCGTGATCAAGACGAATATGGACACTTCATATAATATGAAACTCTATCAAGCTATTTATGCTACATGAGATACGATATACTTGAAAATACGTCATTCTTCCATCGGTAGGGCAATAAAAAACCACATATAGAAATCTATTTATACTATATTTTCACAATTACATAGGTAGTCTTAGTTTAAATTGTGATAAAATATGAGTTTTATAATGTGTGCAGTGATACGAATAAGCTACTTTTTCTTTAAATTAGGTTTTCGACGACATAAAAGTAAGATAATTGTAATCATTGGGTACGATGTAACACAAATAAAAGTGTACAGGAGAGTCATAGGTTGTCAATTTATCAAAAATACTTGACTGATTTAAAAAAAATCCTGGTTTGCTCTACGTTACTATGTAGAGTAAGTCTACATTACTATGTAGAGTAAGTCTACATTACTATGTAGAGTAAGTCTACCGATGACCTACCGAAATTAAGTTAATTAAATATTATAATTGAATTTAAATCGTATATTCACTTATTGGTTCTCTCAATTCACTAAAGGCAGACATGATGAATAATGCTTTTATGGCAAGAGATCTCACACCACACCGCTATCATACAGATCTTTGCATTGACTATTATTATTATATTACCCTTAATGAACCCATGTAATCAGGGGCAAGGCTTAAGTTGTGCCTTAATAATTACTTTCAACGTATTCGTACACATATTTTTTGACAATATATACGGTGTGTAGAAAGGGTTAAATAATCGATAACTGAACAACTTTTCTTCTAACTACAACTCATTTCTATTACACCCTGTATTATAGCACACATTATATATAGCAAATAATGTTATAACTTGAAGTACGATTTTAACACTTGTGACGCAGGTAATAGGAATGCGCCTTCGACATTTGACAAGCTTTCGACTGTACATCAAGTTCGACTTTGTACTAATCCTTCATATTGTATGCGAAATAGGTATACAAATGAAATTTTTCGTATATTCGAATAGTATTTTTTATGTATAAACAGGGCACTCAATGCGACCGCAATTAACGGCGTGATTGCAATGGTTTTGTGTAGGTTGAAATAATGTCGACTGTATTTTAAGAATAAAGAGAGACCCCGCTGTACAACTACTTAAATGTATATCAGCGGTACAATCAGCAAGCGCATTCGATGTAGGTACTTATGGCAGTAGTCGCCAAAACCTTAATGACATCGTAAAGCCTCAGCGACCGACCCGTTGAAGGAGAGCGAGTTTTAAAAAAGCGAATAGCCCGTAAAGAATACAGTTTACAGGTGGTCAGACGTATTATTTTGGAACTTTAGTGTTGTGTTGAAACGCACACCTCACTTTGCGGAGCACTTGCGTAAGGCTGCGACACAAAGTTACACCGAACTGATGCCTTCGTCATGAAGCTTCACATTCGACCTATTCAAAATTATTGAAATCTAGGCTGTGTTACCGTTGCATAAAATACCTGTGTGTTACAGTTGTGCCATTGATTGTACAACCTGTTTTTAAAGTTAATCCTTCATTAAATACATTGGTCACCTTCTGAGTGAGATGTCTCGCGAGTCTTGAATATTTACGTCATATTGTATGTAATAGTTAATTGCTTTAAATAAACTTATCAAATTATATTTAGGCATCTGATTCCTGAGTCATCCTTCTTAATGTCTAGGGAACGCACAATTGTACAGTTCTCTATATATTTCTGTATTGAATCTGTTTAATAATGAATGACTAACTACTACCTTCATAAATTGAAATGAAAGTCAGCTATTTCATTTCATAATATTGGATTTTATAGCGACTCGATTTTGCATTGTTGACCTGAAGGTAAGAATATAAGATCAGTCTGTTAAGACTATAATTTACTTTGCTCTACCTGGCTTATAATAAACAGATCGATGGACAAAGAGGATAACGATAGTGAAAGTTGTTAGCAAGGTTGATGCTGAATAATAATAAATAACAATTTACTTATACAGCGTGTAAGCAGAAAGCATTGTAACAGTACATTGTAAACAGTTAGGTAACTCTAAATTAAGAACTATATATTAACTATATATATATATATATATATATATATATATATTTGGTGTAGGCAAAAGGTATCGTTGTAATTGTAAGTATAATTTTTTATAAACTTGGAATCTCGGAAAAATCCTTGTCATAAGTGATGTAAGTATAACTAATTAAAAAGAAATTCGAATCTCTGAAAAAATCTTAGGGTGTTACCACACCAATCGATCGATGGCATCGATCGATGGTAGAATGGAACAGTCGACGTCGATCGATAGTGTCTACTAGACCAAATGGTGGAATGGATAGGGCCGATCGTCGATCGATCGATTGGTGTGGTAACACCCTTATCGTAAGCGAAAAACAACATGTGTAATTTCTTACCTTTTGGGGCGTAAACTTTACCAATACTGATTGATCTAAACGCTAAAAATCATAAGTTTTTTAAATATACGAATTAAGAGGGCATAATTCTTACGTTTTATAAAATATATTATTGTATAGCAGTTATCCAAGGAAATCTTCAGTGTCCAGTCCACTAGTTTCCTTGTAGAAAAGCCTGAAGGCATTGTAGTGCCGCTTCCTACGACCGATGGCGCTCTGCGTAAGTAATGTGTAACAAGCGTCTGCGACGACGGAAAACGCTTTGATGATGCGTTTAGATCAGTATTGTTAATGTTTACTTGCTCCAAATTAGGTACATTAGTTCATAATGACGACTATAGGTTTTTGAGAATGTGTTCCGAATAAATCCCGATAGATGACGAGAAAATATTTTCATTTTATCTACTGTTCTACTATGGTCACAAGTGATACACGTGTCACAACGAGGTAGCGAAACTATTTCGCGATATATTGATTGCGAAAAATTTCCCCTACATTCACACTTAGCACTTACCTCAACTAAACTGAATCGTACTATAAAACTAGTGTAGTGTAAACGGTGCACAGTATTCAATCCTCTAAGCTCCATCAGACAGAAGCCGAGCATCCGTGAAATGCAAATGACACGCAATCATCCCTGATTACCTACGCGTGGGTGCTGTCGAGTCTAGCAACTCGCTCCACCAACTAGTGCAGTCCAAAGGGGCACTATCGGTGCATCGGGCCAGCCGGTGAAAGTATGCAAGCAGGGCACAAGGCACAACGGTGCTGCGACACTGCCCTCTGTCCACTTCGATATGTTGATACTGTAGTGGAGCACTTCCTCATTGGTAAACGACTATTGTTTGTTGAATTAATACGACATTTTGTGTGAGAGAGCAAATCTTATTGTTGAATTTGTGCTTGCAAATATTAGGTTTCGTTACTATTTATTTATTTATTGTAGTAATGGACTCGACAGTTCGTCATTTGCCAATGTCATGTTACAGAAAATTCAATATGTAAGGCTTCTATCTTCCTCCAAGGGAGTCGCAGTAGCGTCTTCACCCTGGGTAGCCGCGTCTTCTTGTTTTCATCCAGAGGAGACGCCGTAGCGTCATCACTCTGGACGAAGCAGCTCGACAGTCACGTTCACTCCCGAGCTTGTAGCGTGACCTCTTGATAAAAGCTTGAAACCCCAGATCTTGCTCAAATTATCCAACAAATTCACTATACTGTCACTCGCGAACATTTTCTGAATAACCACTGTAGACAATAAAACAAAAATTATCAAATAATTTTGCAACCGTCGTTTCCCGCCATTTTCAAGAGAACCTTCGTTACTATTAATTGTCAAGTAATTCGTACTCTAACCTATACCGGGGCCCAAATCAAGTGTCTTATTTTGTAAACAAAAACTACCCTACATCACTATCATTTTAAGCTGTTCTGTGTTTATTGCTTAGTTATTTTCACAATGATGAACAGGTTCGAACAATCAGTTCCTTCAGTGTTACATCACAACAGGTAATGAGACGACCATATTTGTTTACAAAGTAAGACACTTGATTTGGGCTGCGACCGGCTGCGACCGACTGCGGTATATGTAACTTATTTATTTTTATGGTACCTATATATGTAAGTATTATGGGAAGTATAGATATAATTGGTAATTTAATCACCATTTTTCTTGATGGAATAATACCCACAATAAACTTAATAATAATTTATTTTATGTTATAAATAAGCCTGTACTAAACATTTTATTGCAGATTGAATCATTAAGTTAGGTACTCGTAAATAGGAATTCTCACCAATGCGATAGTTCAATCGATTGAAGTAATAGTTTCGAATTCGAATGATCATTTGGTCCTACTTAAACTTACATAACAACAGGCATCACATCAGCATAGACATGTATGTATACCCACCCTAACCTAGCCCAAATCAAGTGTCTTATTTTGTAAACAAAAATACCACAGTGGTAGACCACATTTTAAGCTTTTCTGTAATTATTGCATAGTTATTTTCACATTATTAGATCGGATCACTTTATTTTCACAATGATGAACAGGTTCAATCAATCAGTTCCTTCAGTGTTACACCACAACAGGTAATTAGACGATCATATTTGGTTACCAAATAATACACTTGATTTGGGCTTCGGTATGGACATGTATGGTAACGATATTTTGATACGTGATTTTTTTTTTAAATATTTCTAAGTACAGTAATTTTCAAATATGTATTATATCACCCGAGGTGCTATAGACGAATGAACAGATAGATAAACGCTCCTACTAAGCATTAGAGTCAACTGGTGTTAATTTATTCACTTCGACTCTAAAATCAATTGGCATCGACGTAGACTTTGTATATGATCGTCACAAGCAATAGCAGTAAACATCCTGCGCCTAGCAACATTTCTCTACAGGAATGAACATTAGTTGAAATTCGATAGGCTTCGCTGAATGCTTTGCGCAGTTTACAACGAAGTTTACTCAAACAAACGGGCGCGCGTGCTAATGAGGCGAATTCTAGCCGATTCAATAATGCTGCTATAAATCACTCGGGAAAAGGGTTCACTTACATATATTACAAACTCAGTAATTGTTTCATATATATGTTGGCGTAGATAAATCATAAACAAATAAATGAGACACACACATGTTCCAAATGGAATCTGATGTTCTCTGTACTACGTTTATAGCTAGAGATATATGCATTTATTAGTTGTTCTTCTGTGGATATATATATATATAGGTGCACAAATATCACCAATTACACCCATCACATAAAATTTAAATAATTAACTAAGCAAAAAATAAATGAAACAAATGTGCAGTGGATAGACTAACACGAACTTTACTATATGTTGAGGTTCGAAATAAAGACGCCTTACGTGCTTTTCTTATATCAAGTAATATTAAAAATATTTGCAATATTATTCTCCAACAATATTAAACCTCAAAGAACTTTATTAACTTTTTACATCGGAAGGTGCGAAATTTTTTGCGGATGATAAATGCGTTCGATGGACACACAAAAGAGTATTAAGACGCTTACGTGAAGAATATGATTTATTGCTTCATCGGGAACTCTTTGAATTTTCGGGTCATCTCGGACACTCCCACTCACGACCTGCCCGAAGCACAGCTACTCAATGAAGACATCGCATTCAATGCGAACATAAATCAAGTATTGGAAAAGAAATTTTCTGTCTAGTTGAAATATCGATGGTACAGTAAAATGTTTCGGCAGAGTTCATTGTTGAGAATACCTGATGCAGATAGTCTGTAGGGTTGATGCTCATGTAATGACCTTTATAGTACTAAATTACACCCCTGTGAATAAACCACCGGAGATATAAAAATATGTCTAGATGAAATCGATTTCGGTGGGCTAAAATATCGGAATAATTCATTGATGTAGATAGACAATCTGTAGGGTTTCTATTCTACTAAGAGGTATGTCTAAATTATAGGCTTGTTAATTACTCTTACGTAAAAAAATATATATTTAACAAAATATCTAATTTGAATTTCACTGTTCACTGTAGTCGCAAGTGAAAATTTTTGTTTCACGATTTTTGTTGTGAATAAAATTGTCTCCGATATAGATGAATATTTTAGAGGATCAGTGGATTCTCTGCCCTACCATGCAAATGTTCAATAATAATATATTCCTTAAGATATAACATGCTGTAATAATGAAGCATAACGATGATGTTCTTTATAAATGTATGAAAATAAATCACGGCACTAACGATAATCATAGAATACAGAAAGAGGTGTGGCAACCCTACAAAGACGAATGAAACAAATTGAGTTGTTGTTCATCATACGAAAATGCGCGGAGCGGCGCGGCGCCTACGCACTGTACGCACCGCTGTCCGCATCACAACTGCAACTAGTGTTGGTAAAGACTCGAGTCTTCGTGTCGTAATCTTGTTTTTATACACTCGAATCACCTATATAAGACTCAGTGTGCTGACAAGGCTCGGAGTTTAGAGTAGAGGCGCCTCGAGTCTTAAGTTTCAGAAAATAACTCACTCTTCAAGAGAAGCACGAACGAATACACGTCCTTAAGCTCAATGAGCGAAGAAAGCTCGAGTATTTGTTTTGTATAATCACAATATGAATCTAGAAACAATTTTTCCTCATTTAGGACGTCTTTTCGGGTTGTTAAGACATGTAAGGTCCTGTAAATGTGACGGTTTTTATTAATAATGTGGTAAAGACGAAGTTTCGAATGCGACTCGCCTTGTAAAATCAACTCGAGTTCACAATTAGCGCTAGTAGAGTTGGAGTAACGTTGTTAGTTATCGTAATTCATCAACCGAAATATGACTCTCGAGTCAAATTTGGAGTCCTCGGACTCCAGTTCTTTGCAACACTAACTGAAACTGCATTACTGAACCGACTACTGCAATTACTCAACTACGCATTTGGGATGAGTGCATGCTCTTACATTTTTACCGCCGTATTTGCAGTGACCAAATTGAACATGATAAATGCATTTGTGATGACTGCACGAAAAAGGGTCTTTATTAAAATGTCAAGGCGAGGAAGATGCAAAGAGAAAGGAAAGGGTTTTAAGGATTTTTGTCTGAATCAGCGGAAATTTTAATTGAGTGTTCGTTGGGAAGTTCATTCAGATAAGATCGTAAGTTATATCCTTTGTAAAAGTTTATTTCGTATTAAGGAAAAAAAGCACTCAATGATTCGGAATTCACATGCTGTTAAAGTTATAATTGTCTCTAGTAGTTTTTTTGTACTGTATTTACATAGTTGGCACATTATATGGTCACAATTCTCAACATAAACCAAATAATAATAATGTGGGGAGAAATGACCGAAGAAAGGACATGGAACAAGAAATTGATATGTTATATGGTGAGTGAGCGAGAGATCATGTGTGATCAAGCGAAATGAGGGAAAATGTATGGGGATGAAGGCCATGAAGAAGAAGTGGTGTGGGAGTGAAACGATATTTCTTGAGTAACAATAAAACATTATTAGAATAGGTAGTAAAAGTCATGAAATTCAAGGAGGCTTTGTAAGTCTAGCACTATAACTAGCCCTCTGTTTAATTCAACGGACACTTATTTCTCAATACCGACCTTTTGAATGTTAGGTAAAGACGCCCACAGGGACAGGAAGATTTAGAATGAGCGTGAACACGATAGAAACCATTCCAAGTCGATACTAATCTGTCTTGGATGTAATAAGTGTTGGGTTACAAAGCGTGGACAGGGAAGGGTCGTGCCAATAAGGTTTTATGAGCCACAGATGATGAGTTATGGACAGGGGATAAAATAATATTGCTTACGATTGTTGTCCCAGTGTTAAGGTATCGAGAGCTGCCGCCCCGTACAAGTTGTTGAAACCTGAACGATTTTGGATAGTAATGAGTTAAGTATATCAGTTATGATATAAATTTTGTTCGGAAAACAGGAATTGTTGAATCAACTTCATTACGTATTAGCTTTATTTAAATCCAAGGAATCCGGGATCAAAGGGCATCCATCGCGTCATACTTTACAATCAGCTAAATCATTTCTAAGGAATGTTGCTGTATATTTTGCATGAATGGAGTTTTAGTTTCGGTGCAAATTACAAGCGGAAGGAGGCGCTCGCATGAATGGTGGACTTTATCTGCGATTGTAATTCGATTTTTCTTTCAGTTTTCCCAACAAAACCGTGACATGGATTTAGTCGACGGAAATTTCTCCACATTCGTCTTATGGACGATAGCGACATCGAAGGGGCATATTCTATCGTTAACTCTATTAGAATAGAACGAAAAATCACATACATTTTTCTTTTTATTCTACTTACGTAAACCCCTCTACTCGCTACTAGTGTCGGGCCGGGAAATATTACAATCTACAATACCCGATTCCATAACAATCCTGTGTTGAATCGTTGCGTTCCAACCTGAATTTTCGGGCACCGTCCGTTTCACTATACATTTGATTGACATTTAAATAAGTTTAAGTATCTAAATAAAACAACCTTGGTTATCTTTTTCTATTATTAAAACCGCTTGTGTCTAAGACCATCGACTTAGTTTCCGCATGAATTACGGAACAGTAAATCTGTGTTGCGGTCTAAGCTGAAACTGATGCCGCACTACATCAATGCGGTAAACGTCTTAGTGTCCACTGAACTCTCGCTTTATTGCCCCTCGGGCGCATTGCGTGCACACTGCGCAGGCGCACCGTTACAATATTATCACGGGGTCTATGCAGAGCACCATGTAGTGGGTGAACTAGTGACCTCCCTTTCTTGACATTACAAATAACATTTTATTATCAAGAAAAATATCTTGCATGTGGTGTAAAAGTATTGTAAATTTTTGTTTCGATGTTTGTTAGAATGTGATGATGTTATTAGAATAATATTTAAAATCTCTATCACAACATCAAATCAAGAATAAAAACCATAGGCCGATGAGATTCTGCTGTGGCCACTAAGTCTAATCCTAAACCAAAACGCATTTGTCACTGTTACTCATATGCTACATCACATAAGAGTGGGCATGATGACGCCTCGCTTAGCTACGATTAAACTCTGGAATCGCTACAATTATATCCAAGTAAACATAGTTTTCCTCTAAACACTACGGAACATTTTAATGAGATGAAGCTAATCATTTAATCTGGCATTATTAGAACTGCCGTTGTCTTTTCTTATTATTCAGTTTAGTACATCATTGCTCGGACCCTTAGAACAATATATGCAAATGTCTCTGACTGTGACTATATGCGTACTATATGTGCACACCCTCTTACCATCTATTTTAGAAAATCTGTCGCGCACAGATGGACAGCTTTAGGTTCACGATTTATTCCCTTCATCAACGTGAAACGTATGCACCGACCGGTAATGTGTGGAGATTGATATACTAGGTAGTTACCATAAAACCAGCCTAGTCTACCGGCAGTGGATTATCGGCTTAGTTTCAAACCCTCCGTCCTATTGCCTGAGTTTCTTAACGAGTAAGCGAAACGGGATGACATCATGTATTTCACAACCAGTTACGAGTATGGATTCTCTTTTTACAGTTCAGTCTACATAGCGAGCTTTATGTGCGACGTCATAAATATTGAAGTCTGTGATATGCGAGAATAGGCGTTGATATTATCCTATATCGGAATGAAAAATATCCGGACTTTTCGAGGCTTCTGGAGATTGCATTTGTTCTTCAATATCGAGCTTGTTCCAATGACTGACTTATTAAAGATATATCTTCGACAACATCAGAAACACGCGGGTACTTTGCAACGGTAACACCGGTTTTATTGCAATGTTGATTTGCCATCGATTATACAACAAATGACGACAGTCTTACGATAATTGCAGATCCCAAGAAAGCCACAATATTGGTAGCAATAGAAAACATTGCCTTAAGAGGCAGTTAAACAAACAAACAAACAAGCGGTTTCAATCAGGATGTTATATCGGAGTCAGCCTACGCATAAAGCTAACGACCAGCGTTCGACATAAATAAAATCCACTAATGTACATAACTGAAGAAGCTGTGTAATTGAGAACTGCCCGCGGCCGCGCCGGGGTGATTTATGTTGTAATATGACTCTTCATACTTTTACTTTTATGATGTCTCGCTGCTATTGAGCCTTTCAAGGCTTCGAAACGGGATATTGTTGTGGTGGGTGGGTTTTGAAGCGCTCAGGTACATAATTTGAATTTAGCTACTGATGAGCTAAATTCAAAGTGATATATTTTTATGGAACTAAAAACCTTTTTATGCTTCTGTTTTTAGTTCAAAAGTAAACATCGCTGACAATTGACAATGACATTTTCATACAAATAGTATAACTCGCATCTAGCTAGATCTGATTAAATGACGATAAGCCCTATACAGCTATGTTCTTCTAAACACATCAAAAATTTTTGGGTTCCATGGGAAATTGGAAAACTGTGGACAAATATCTCGACAGTAAATCTACTGGTAGTCGAAATACATATATGGGCAATTTTTATAAATAAAACATTCGTTTTCAAAATATCGATAACAATTTAAATAAGAAGACATCCCAATAATGACTTAAACTAGGAGTCCCTGTGCTTTGGGTGTATAGTGTTGATGATATAACACTATTCTAAATATTTATAAAATATTTTGGATGTTTTACATCATCTTCAATATATTTAACGTTGTATTAATTTAGACGCCCTGCAGCCGCGGGCTGTGTACCAGGCTGGTATAAATTACACAGAGATTGTTATTTACGGTCAAGCTCAGCTCATTATGGCAGACATTTGTTTTCGATAATGAAATTTTAATCACCACATTATACATAATCGGTGTTCGGTGTCAAATAAATAAACAAATCATTTTCAATTTCTAATTTGCTTTGACTTTTTTGGATCATGATAGCTTTATTACTTCTGAATGTTTCTCATTCTCAGGTTTTATTGGAGTAAAGAAGCATTTAAACGATTTCTAAAAAACGTTATAGTTGGACTAAAATTTATTTCACGCGATTGGCCTAAAATTTATTTTACGCGTAATAAAATACATATTAGGTACTCTCAGACACATCAAACTATTTATATAAGGATAATTGGATAAGGAACGGCAAGGAAGCTTACGGACCATTGGTAAGTGGTCACCATCGCGTATAGACACATACAACGCCAGAAGAATTGCAGTTGCCTTTGCCACCCCAACTTACCTACTACTATAGACATACCAACACTGGTACCAAAAAATTTATTGCAGAATTAAACATTTGATTTTAATCTGAATGAGTACTAGATCCTCAAATTCAATCGAATAATGAATAGTTACATAAAAACTATCAACAAGATGGATGGATGGATGACCGTGCCACATTGAAAAGTCATTAGGCTGATCAGCGGGTGATTCTACAACCTGTTAGCACTCTAACATTGAATGTAGCCTATATGAATGAGCGCTTGCTATGTAGTACAAGGTCGCACTATCTATATTAAGAGAACATTCCAGCAGATTCATAAATGCAGTGATGCATACAAAAAATTGTAAGGTCACCTCTATTTTGAACAATGTTGTAACAATTGTTAATATCCGTCATAACAAAAAAAATCTAAAGCATAAATTTGCTTGTATTCCAAAATATAATTCACCTTATTAAACCTAACTAATCTATAAATATACATACATCTTAACTTGTCGTGTAGGTAGAAAACGACATATTCTTATATAAAAAAGGTGACGTCGTCTCTTACAATGTAACATATTTGTATTTGTGCAGCCATTAATCGAACTTTTGCTAAATCTTCAGATGAAAATGAATATTCTAGTCATCCACTAAGTGTTACAGAATCGCCCCCGAGATCATTAGCGACGGCGCGTGCGGTGCGCGTGCGTCGATGCGCTATTAAATTGGAAACAGTACACAGAGACCTCTAGCTTATTCTATCAGAGGTTAACGTAATGTGAACGTAGTTACGGCTAAGTGATTTTATTATGGTTTTTACTGCACAGCTAATGGTTTATGATAGGGATTATAGGGGCAATTTGTATAGGGATTTTCCATTACGATGTTTGATTCCTTTTTTATAAGGCTCAGTCTCCATAAAATTAATTAATTTATAGCTGTACATATGTATACAAATGTTACGTTACTTACTAATTGGTCATTTGTAAATCTACATTTGCAGTACTTACAAGAAATCTACATTTGTAGTATAGTTAGACCTCCGTTTAGTATCTTAATAAGGGTTTGACCGGAAACGAGCGGGCAGACACTTAATTAGTGGTCCAAAACCAATAATCGGGAAATGTCAACATTTTCGATGGTGCTTGCTTAAATTTAGGGCGAACTTAGGTACATATATTTTCTAAACTGTAGGCAAATATAGGCTAAAAATCGCTGTGGATTGAAATTTACAGGGATGGTAAAATAATTATATCTCAATATTATTTTGCGGCACAAAAAGTTTACGAGAAAAATTATTCGACCATGCAACTTAAAAAAAATACCAATAATATTTTTTGCAATATAAATTTTGTTATACTTGGAGACCAGTAAAATCGTACCAATTCCTTATAATCTGTTTTCGCAAACAAAGCTTGTAGATGTAAGGTAAGATGGCCCGTGTGCGCAGACGCAGTCGGTCAAATGTTCACCCTTGCAACACGCGCATTAGAATGTCACTGGGTAACGAATGGCTCGCGCGGTGATTGATCGCCGGAGCGCGCGTGGGCGGAGCGGGCGGCGGCGGCGCGCGCGCTGAAAGCGACCCAGCGTACAATTACACGGATAGTTTTTGTTGTATGCAACTAGTTACGGGCGGTGATTTCGTCGTGATAAGTGATTGTTTTACACGTATACTTAACTTCACTTTAATGACAATGTCTAAATGTATGTAACAATTACCGATCGCTGAAAACGCTGAAAGCCGGCTGAGGTTCCATCGTTTAACTAATGGATGAAATACTAAATAATAAAGGATTAGATAAATAGTGTTTTTGAGTAGTTTTTGAAATGTTGAATTGTGATTTGAATTGTGAAAATGTTGAATTCCCAACAACTTACTTCCAATAGATAGCTTTGACTAGGTTTGTATTTCCTCTGGCCGTCTGTTGATATCCCACTTGCCCGTGCGAAGCATTTCTTCATCCTTTATCATACGAACGGCTAGAGAATGGAACGCGCTGTCGGCATCAGTGTTTCCTGATATATATAATCTTGGGATCTTTAAAGCAAGAGTGAATAGGCATTTACTGGGTCTGTGTGCTTCATCATCGGCCTCATCGTCACTTACCATCAGGTGAGATTGAGGTCAAACGCGGGTTTGGTCTAACATAAACCAGTGATACCTAAAATATAGTGTTTTCCCAACTATCTCTTTCGGTTGAGATATATCAAAATACGACTTCATTGTGTACTTATCGCAACAAAATTATCGTTGAAATTATTTTTGGGCAAGGTCTCTGAAATATTTATAAACAAAATTTATGGACTATAACGATTTTTACAGTTCTACAAAACCAGAAGCTTTCACCTGTAAAGTGTCACATAATGTAATCCACCAACTTATGAAGCTACTCGTTCTAGAACAAAGCCGCAGTGTCTGTATTACCAACAGATATGTGCCAATTGCTTTACATAATGCTATTCGACCACTGTGTAGCGGTTGTTCATGTTCACGGCAATAAATAATACGTGTAATAATACAATGCTTTGAACCGTCGATAGTTCAACTCAGTATATGTCACAGGATTATATCTATATGCAAATTGAGGCGAATTTTCGTAACGTGCGGCGCCGGCGACCGATTCATCATAGAAATGTGGACGGATCTGCCCACGCGCAGAATTTAATGCGGAACATTTAATGCAGCACCTTAATGTGCAAGCAACTACCCTACAGTATTGTGAAAACTGATCCTTACTAGCTTAAGGGGGAGGCATGCAAATTGAAATACTGGTGGTGTGATGGATCAAAACACGTTGAAATTAAAACTATAATCATATCATATAGTTACTGTAACTTAAGAAAAAAGAGATAACTATTGAAGTTATGCAGTTTGAAATCCTTGAAAATGCAATGATTGTAAACAACATCTTTGTTCGTTATTTACAGTAGCGTTTAATTACCAATATCGCTCGGATTCCATTGTGGATTGCGATAACAAGAAATATGCAGCGAAACATCTCTGTCCCCTTTAAGGCGACATAGAAATCGGAAAATGTCAACAATTGCGTTTACATAGCCGTAATTAAGTCGCAGACGATCTTCGATACTACTCTATAGTAGCTAATGTTGCTAATTCACCCGGTTACCAGTTTACATCTCATAAACTAGCCCTAGTCGGTTCATTCATATTGAAATAAGCCGCGAACGCATTCAAGCACCGGTATTTAGTGTCTAACACGTTGGATATGGTGTCCATTCAATCGGCATGACTTCATTAAATATTCATGGAGTCCGATGCGTACGCGCAGATGATCTTGATAAATGTCTCTCTGTTGAATCGGAAACTTATCGATTCCTTATTACGATTAGTTTCAATACGGCGTTATGTAAACTTGTTTGAATAAAATATTTGTACACAAGTGCTTTGCGGCATAATTGAATACTTGATACAGAGGCTGATTGTCCTATTCAGATTGTATCGAGAGGCTAGATCGTTAACTATTTTGAAGCAATTTGAGACCGGCTCTCGTAGTTTATAGAGTGGTGGCGTGGTCATCTAAATAAGTTACGTTTTCCGTCGTCGTCGGTATTGCGGAATTTATATTCAAATATTTGCAAATAGGTAAATCTGAAGCATTTTGAGATAACCGATGCAGTGCTTTAGATATTGTGTTGTGGGACAATATTTCAACTGTCCGTTCTGTCGGCATTAGGATAATAAAGTGTTATTTAGGCTATCAGGAATGTGTATAGAGCTGTTTCCAATCAAGAATAATAAAATTATATTGACTGCTACACTTTATTGGATTCTCTACATCGACATCTTAGTGGATAACTAACTGACGTATTTCTCGGTATGTTTTCTCATTTAAATATGTTTGTTAATATTACTTTTATAGAGGTGACTACTTATGTTATTTCGTTGACGAGGGAAACCTTCTAAAGATACACACATTTTATTGCGCAAAGAAACATTAGTTAGGACATCCTCCCTCCAGGGGATTGTATGAAATTTTTGACCATTAACATAATCTGATGGCTCCAGGATCTCACATGCAAATCATCCTAATACAGAGCTTTTCTGAGGATTTCGAGTGGTGCGTACTTCACATTACAAAACCTCACCTACGAAGAGTGTGGCGCTATTCATATACCTACATGAAACATAGTCACCAAACCTATACCCCTGAGGTCGATTGGTTCAAATTCCAGGGTTGTCATAGCGAGACTAATGTAAATCTGCGCAATGACACCGGATCGCTGAGGGCGGTGCGCGGCGCAGCTTTGTGCAAATACTCAGCTCTGCGCCTGCGCTGCGCCCACGGGGCGTTGCGTGAAGACTAGGCGATATGGCTAGGGCTGTGACAAATTAAAATATAGGCCTTTTAACAATATTTTTGTCATATTGGAAATTTTATATTTTAAAATTTTAGATGGAACCATAAATTACTATTATAATAACTTTTTAATGAGATAAAGGGGCAGACAAACATACTAGCCACCTGGTGGTAAGCAGTCATCGACGCACTGAGACACCTGCAACATCGAAGCAACTTCAAACTCTCTGAAAGACAGAGGTTTAAAGTTTCAAGAAAGATAGAGACAATACTGCTATATAATGACGTTACAGGTAGGTATCACATAATACAAAGTGTGTAGAGGCCTGAAATATTTTCATACCAGAAATAAATATTTCACTTATAAATGCGACAAGATATTTGAATGTTGGAGGTTTATTATTTACTTTTTAGATAGTTTTCATTTACCCCACCCCGCTAGCGGGTTTGATAAATTAAAAAGTTTATCTCTCATAATACGCAGGACAGCGGGCCCCGGCGGCATACATAGGCCTCCTTTTACAACGTATTACTACGGGTGGTAATAACAAAATTGTGTATAACTCTATATAAATACGCTTACAGGTATTTACCTACCTACAACTAAAACGACAAGAACATAAAATTATATTGTCCAAAAATAATGCTTAAATTTAAGACTGTTAATTACTTATTTTGCTAACCGATTATAAGTTCACGGTCAACTCAACGATGAATAAATAATATTGTGAAATACTTTTCATGTTTCAGCATCAACATCCCTACTCGGTTGCGTCTGCGCAGCGCTGTACAGCGTCACTTCCTCAGTTGATCGTCGCCTGCGGCCGGCGGCGGTCGTGCCCTCTCGTAATAGGTTCAGTCCCGTTTCGTGGCATTACAATATCGAGAAGTTTTGATTGAACTGGGTGAGGCCAGCCCTCTGTTACATGATATGGACTTATGATGTTCTAGAAACAATTTTTAGCTGTATTTTCTTTCCGGCAGGTCTCAAAATTCCATTTCATTCATTCCATACGTGTATAATTTCCCAAATGTGTATCCGCCCAATATACATTTGATACTGTATTAATGTGATAGTAATAATTACTATTATTCAATATCCTAATGGGATGTAAATAATATAAGCTTACCTGCCATGTCATGATAATTTCATTTAAAAACGAGTTACCTACAAACTTACTTTTATTACTTCTTTTTAATAAAACCATATTGTGAAAGGTCTTATTTTATTATTAGTAACGATAAGCTTGCGATATCAAGTAGATCGAATCGAAGTAGTAGTAGTCGTAGTACGTCGAATGACACGCACCGGCTAAACGCAGCGGGATGTCGCCCGTAACCGAACGATACCGATCTCGAAAAGATTAATTGATAAGTAATAGATAATCACGCCTTCTGCTTGCTTTGAGAATAGGCTCGTTCGTATTGTGCAATAGTAATTAACTTTTTATAAGTGGAGCGTTTGTGTCACGAAATTACTGTGCAATATTTTATGATGTTGCATTTGTTATGTCGCCTTATTTTCTCTGCGTACAGTCATAAATAAGCGTTGCTTAATTTTATGTGCTGCGTGTTGCAAACTTCTTTACTACATAGCTATGTTGCGAAAATAAATAATTTTTCTTCCGCAGTTATGACAATAAATGGCCTCTGAAATAAATAGTTTTATGTTAGAAGTTGATTTCGAAAGGGAGGATACTACCTAAATTGATTTATACTATAACAGGAGTCCTTCAGTGCAATTCTGTAGTAATGCTACGACAACAAACAAATAATATGAAAATATGTTTAAAAAAACCAGAAATTTTTTAAAGAGTTTTTTTACTACATTTTACATTTTAAAAACTGTCTCGCTTTTGTCCGTAAGCAAACTGACACTGAAAACATGATGGCGAATAATTACTTTTTAGGGATATTAAAATTGTGCACTTGTGAGTCGGGAGTCAATGATTACGGAATGAAAGCGAATTGGGAATATGTCTATACAGAAACGTCAACGGTCGAAGGCGGCTCGATGGCGCGTAACGGGCGTCCAGTGAAAACTCACAAATAAGTACCCACCATTAGTTGCCTGCAGCGGCGGCGGCGCACGCGCAAACCAACAATTTCCCTCTGATTTATATCATCTGCGCCGATGGCCCACGAGAAAATGTGGGAAAATTTTCACTATCCAACACCCGTAATTTGATAACTAGAATCATCGCTCCGGTTCTGCCACAGATGGTGTCATAGACGAAAGAAAGAAGATCATGATATAACGGGATATAGGGCAAAGGAAATCGGTAGGTTAGATTAGTTAGGTACCGGGACTAGGAACCGGGCATCGGCATTGGTGTGTTCCATGTCACAAAGTCAGCCATCGAAGGAATTTCAATGAATAAAAATCACTCAATCCTTGGTTTCCTCCAAAGGATTAGGGAATACCGGGTTCCAAGATTTTCTCTAGAAGATCGTGAAGTTGAATATTCATAAATCTGATGAAAATACTATAAGTGAGGTAACGTAAAGTCGTAAAATTAGATATAATATTAAAAATTTTCGCTTAAAAACTTTGTGAATATGTATAATCGTATATTATCATATCGAGTGTACGATTTTTTGATGTGGTGCTTCATTGAAATTCTATGATTTGCTCGCAGACACGCTTGTTGATTCAATAACAGATAGATACATTTTGCTGGAGACAAAATCGTTATATTCCATTGATTTAGTATGCTCCTATAGAAAATGTCTTTGGTCTATAAGTGCTACGGTTGAAAACGACAGTTTCCGGTAAGTGATGTGACCGGTCCCGAGAAAACTCGACCGAAGGAAAAGTAGTCGGCAGACCACCCCCATTTAGATGATGCTTCGCTGCAAGTGCTATTTATGTCACGCAATGTTCATGTTTAACCAGAGATTAATGTAAATACGTAGTCATTTAAATGTCGCTTAGGTTTGTTAGGTTCTGGTTTGTGGATGTCTCTTTCCTATATGTAAGTACCATAGTTAAATTACAATTATTAAAAGACCTAACGAAGTGTTAGCGAGAGTTTCCAAAAGAAAATATCCCATTTACAAAATTGAACATGCGTTGACCAAATGAGCATAGGTTTGCTAAAGAAAAGTAAATCTGGAGGCGATAGCGTTGCCAGAAAGTGAGATATCAAAGAGATTTTATGAAGGGAGAACCGCGTATGTCTATTTTCTGAGGCATAGGAAATTAAAATGAGTTGCTAGTTTGGTTACCAATGGAATCACATCGCTTGATATAAGTAATTAATTACAATAATTATTAGTTTATTTGTTATAAAAAAATATAGGTACCAACAGATACTTGAAAGAAATTGGTCACATTCCTGGTGCATTGTCCTCAAATAAAGTTGCGTATGAGTCACAGACATCAGACAGTAGAGTAGACATTCGCTGCACACCTTTACAAAGCTACTATACTACCGTGTACAGTTTTAATGGTGTGAAACTGCACATCACACCCGTAACACGCTTATGAGCATAGGCTATTTCACGCGACTTGCCGCCTTAATTACTTTACCACGAGACGGAATGGCTGTTGACAGTGGCCGAGCCAAAGGTCAACGAAAAAGAAGTGTTTCTCACGTCTTATTTGTTACTTCCTAGAATGTTTGGAGCTTTCAAGTCACCATATTCAGCATGAATACGTATGTTATTGACACGTAACTCACATTTTTTCACACAGAAAATAACTGGTTTATTAGGACTAAGCATTTACCGTTAATTTACAACGAGAACAAACACCTACAAAATTAATCTACAAAAATTAACGCCTCAGGCATAATTAGTAGCTTCAGCCTTTTAAAACATTTTATGGAGCAGGATCAATTTGCATTATGCTATCAAATGTGTTATTCTTGTAATTTATTACAGTTTACAATTAAAAAGGCGTTTTAGAGATAATTTATTACAAATAATTAAAAAAAGACCATCGCGAAATACAGTTGCTCAAGTAGAAGATTTTATGCGAAACTCGATAAACGTCAATGACCTCGTTCGGGCTATCGGAAGTCGGCGGCCTCTTTGACCAAAAGTTTAATTTCTTAATCCTAATTGAATTTGTTTGTTCCGAGTCTGGTCCGATAGCGCAAGATGGAGCCTGCGGCAATCGCGCGCGCCCGATTGTTCGCGGCTGCGCTTGCGACGCACCGCCAACAGAAACTAATAACCATCGAAGGTTAGATAGATGGGTTTCATTACTGATTAGGCCTTCCTTTGTGTTTAAAGGTGAAGTTTAAGTTGCAAGTTCAATCTTTTTGTATCAATCGAATGTTAAATGGAAACCATTTATTAACTTGAAATCTAGACCGTTATGCAAGGCGCTGTAATGTTGTGTTAACGACGTAATAAAATCCAGCATTTTAAGTTTTTAAACTGAAATCGTATCTGTTTTACGGTAGCAGTGTATTACCTACTTTAGTGTTACCGCTATTTACAACCGAATCAAGCACATTAACAAACTGTTTGACATTTTGCCGGCGTTTAATCGTCCCGATAAAAGAGTTCCGACACAATGTTCGCAATAAATATTATAAAGGTGTTTCTGCAACGATCTACTATCGTTTCTCGTTGTCATAGTTTTAATGTTTCCTTTGTTTGTTTGTTTGTTTTGACACTTTATTGTACAACACAAATATATAAATAAAATTACAAGAAAAACATATTGGCACAAAGGGCGAGCTTATCTCAAAAGAGATTTCTACCAGCAAACCCGTGAAAGAGAGAGCAGTGTTGTAAGTGGTAGTCGTCGTTGTGTACAAAATCTAAACAAATATATATAATATAAGCAATACTTATCAATACAACCTATAATAAAATACCTAAATAAATATATATACATATTACATACTTAATATAAATATACTTTAAAAACATACATATGATACAGTTACATATAAACTATACCTAAATATATAAATAAATACTAATGGATGAAATACTAAATAATTAAGGATTAGAGAGATAGTGTTCTTTGAGTAGTTTTTTGAAGAGAGAAATTGTTTGACAGTCACAATTTTATGATAATCTAAACATTATTTTATTGAAACAATCAAACTAACGAGATTTATAATAGTTTTGTAATGATTCAGGCAAGCAGGATTTTCACTAACGCAACTTTCGATTGTTTCGACTTTAATTAGGTACGTTAGTTGTGCCAAAACAAAGAGGTTTAAGGTTGATTTCACAGCGTCCGCGTCCGCGGCGCGCGACCACAAGGGCCGAACGTGTCGTCACCGGCTGCGCCTGCGACACCGAGGAAGCGAAAGCGAATCAATCGCGTCTTTTATCGATACTGTGCGTGACCAACTCTATTGTTGGGAAAGGGAAAATAGGACAGACGCGCCACGAAAAGTGGAAGACCGGCGCTGGCCGGAGACGCGCTACGATTGACGATTTTTTCCTGCAGTCGCAATCATCCGCGTGACGCGTCGCCAGTCGCGCGCCACTTTGCACGTCACTCGCAGTCACGACTCACGTTAATATGGTCATCGAATTGTATAAATTTATAGAGGCATCGACGACTTCGCCTCTTTTACCGCCTAATTGGCTAACGAGCGGACCGTTTACGCTTAAGAGCATTAGTTTCGAGGCAATTTTACAGTTCATGAGGCACGTGCTCGTAATGGCGAGTATCCATCAGGGCAGCAGCAGCATTAAAGTTCTCTATGTGGAGTATTTCTGACATAAAGATAAGCAGTTTGAACCGGAGACCTTTTCGATCTAGCATTTTACAATTGCGCCACTGTGAAACTGTGACTGGTGGTAGCGGGCGTACGCTGGCTAGTTTTATTTATATTGGTTGTAGTGCGGGAGCGATCACGACCGGGTAATTGATGCTCTCTCCGCGCGCGTGCCTCTGCGCCGGGCGCAGCGCACACCCGCCGCCCGCCCGCCGCCGAGCCGTTATAACACACTCAATGAGCCACGCGATATCATTATACTAGTAATAGATATTCTGTATTCATCTTGTTGATGACCTGTTCGGCACAGTTTCTAATACATCTGCCTTTTGTGAATAGGATTACGATTTCGATTACCGTGGTTACTCGTACCTACCTCAAGTATAATAGTGTTATTGTTTATGTGTAAATGGGAAAATAAACAATAAAAGTCAACTCTATGCGTAATCACAAACATATTGCACTAATAAGATTTTTATAAATTTGGAATGTTACAATATGGATCTCAATCACGCTATAATCGCCAGACCAATCTGTACCAAATATAACTACATGCTACTTTGTACCACGGTAAAATATCTAATTCCTACGGGAAACTTGAAAGTTAAGTGGAAATGTAAAGATAAGTGGAATAAAGAAATGCAACTTGGCTGTGTTAGGACTTTGATACAGTCTGCCTTATGAATATTTGCAGGTAGCTACTTAGTGTAGTAATAACTTTCCAGATTATCTCTTATTTAGTCCACAGGTAAACGATTTTCTAGTTCCAAATGAACACGGTAGCGAATAGTAGAACCGTAATGATAACATTTGAGTACCTTTAATTTAAATAATACTTTGTAATATTGTGTTTATAGGTAGGTATAAAGTCAGAAAAGTTCTATACTTTTCTGTACATATCTGCGAAGCTATAAAAGCTTCAAATAGCATAATAACTACATAAATAATGAAATAGAAAGTTACCACAATCATTCCAAAAGCCCTCGGCGGTGGCATATCCGAAACGTTCCCAACTTTCAAGTAAATGGAGATAAAAGGCTTGTGCGATTTCGATAAATTGTATCTATTATACAAATCGATAAAAACGAAAAATGATAACATTTTTTTCACAATCACTTTACGCGTGAGTGCTTCGTGGAAACATCTTGCTTTTGTCTCACTGCGGTTCGTGATTGGGACGATGATGGTGGAATAGTCGATCACGTAATGATCATTTCCGATTGTTTGCCATACCGACGTGATGAAATGAAATTTTGCTGCATTATGGTTTTCACTAAAATGTGCGTGCCTCTTTTTAGAAAGCTTTGCCACTCTAGTTTTATTTGTATTGACTGCTGGAATTAAGTACATTTACTATTTATGTTCCAGGTATTCTTGTTGCAATTCAAAATGGTGAGAAGTTAGCAGATGTGAACTCAAAGTCAAATTTCTTTATTGCAAGTAAGCACGTTGTGTACATTTTTGCACGTCAACATATTTTTGAATTTACACCACTTTGCTAGGAAAAGGTGCCATCGCGAGGAGAAAAAGTGGCAAAAAACTCTCAGCAGCACATCTTTTAAAATAATATAATAATACACAATTACTTAATAAC
The DNA here is from genome assembly GCA_963506565.1 of Tachystola acroxantha. NCBI lineage: Eukaryota > Metazoa > Arthropoda > Insecta > Lepidoptera > Oecophoridae > Tachystola > Tachystola acroxantha. Next base: position 7,378,244 of record OY735884.1, read on the forward strand.
TAGGTATTACACAACTATTACTATTGTTAGTAATCTAGACTTTATCCCTCATGCGGAACCGGCGACACACCATGCATGTTCATCGTTTAAATAGTCATCTATCCTGTAATACGCCTTATTAACAAGTGTTCCTTTAATGAAATTTTTAAATTTCCTCTCTGTCCTACTTATTAAGGTCAATTTCCTGCTATAGCTGCCTGTTTATAATATGAAATAAGGTCAGTATATGTATAAAATATGAGATTTAATAATGAACAAGAATTTCTACAATCGATCTAGTAGACTTCAAGGAAATCCCAACCTTAATGAGGCTCCTTTACCTATTATTTTTTGTGTTTTCGACTGTACGTCTATTTGTAACGAATATCTACAGTACATCAACCGCAACATGGCTGTAAAGATTGCAATGCGAGTTTACACGCTGTATAATGTCAATTATGATAATGTACCGTCATAACCAGCCCTGTTAAATGTATATGAAAATGGAGATAGATCGAGTTTTGATAGGTTTTTTAATAGGTTCAGTTTATAAAGTATGGAAAAAGCTACATTGTAGAGTAGCCGACCGAAAGTAGAAGGCTCTATTCGCAGTGAGCACGCGATAACCATGATAATTGAAATATTGCAAAAATAAATGAAAAACCAGACTCCTTTTGAGACTAAATGTAAGTTCCGTGATTTAGGCGAATCTACCGATATGTATATCATTATCCGTCATTCCGTCAAGCCCTTAAAAGCCACAAATAAACAATGGAAAACGATTACACTTTTGGCAGTCCGGTACAATTAAATGCCGGGCTGAAAATTCAAGTCGCTTGAAGTAACCGAACGGTCGGTTTCTTGTTTCAGAACCACCCGACAAGGACGATGTAGCAACAAAAATGTCGCTGGGTATGAATTTGCTTATCGTCCTTGTCGGGTGGTCCATAGAGTCTTTCAGCCCGTTACTTCAATTGTAATACGGTCCAAACTACAATGTTTTGTATAAGTTGACGTGCTGTCGACTGTATGCCGGCGAATGCGAACGGCTTATCAAACAACATTGCGAATCTAGCGCACTTTCCTCGGCGCAGGCGCAGCGATGTCGATACATCGCGAAAGCAACGGATCCACTACTTGCGGTTACCTACAATTGAATATTTCGCGGTTTTGCTCCACTACTACTGAAACTCACAGAATCGATATATTCCAGTGGTTTTCCGGAAATATAAGAATCAATCCATTCAGTCAACTTTATGCGATGCTTGAGCATAAAAATAAAATGTACCTATTACTGACATTGGCCAACAAAGAATTAATTACGTCATTCAGTCAATGTTACTGATGTTAGAAATTAAATATTCATACATGTAAACATGCGTCTATCTAACCAATTTTAGTTTACTTAAATATTAAGATGATAATAACATAGACGTAGTAAGTAGTAGAAGTAGCACACTAGTACAAACCAGTCATAGATCGTAGCGTTTGATTTCCCACAAACCGCATATAAAATTGTAATACCGCGCATGGATTGGAAACCATAACTTATTTCGTATTCTCATTGAATAAGTTTACAAAATCAGAATGAATTAATTGAAGTCTATAAATCGTTTCCAAATTAATTAAATTAAAAGTCCTCACAATTAACATGAATAACATATACATAAAAATCTATTAAAATGTCTTTAAGACATTTTAAACCGTCAAAATGCAAATTGTTTAGATTTGAATGAAAAATTATATGCTACCGATATCGACAGTACCTATATCTAATATTATGTAACGTATAGACCGCGTCAGAGCTACGTCGTAGTTAAATTTATATCGAAATGCGAACTTGTTTAAGCTTGTTTAATCGCAGTAGCCCGGTTATTATCGTATTTGACTGCCAATAAATTGGCAATTAGGTTTGACGCAACCTAAAGTGAAGTCATAGCATAAAGAAATGTAAAACGGTATGTACGGTGTAACACAGAGAAAAGCGTATAGGAGAGTTTTTAAGGTTGAGATTATCTCAAAAACTACGTTACATATTGCAAGCATTCTTTCACTGTTAAAAGTTAAAACTATATAACTTAACTAACTGTAAAATAATCATTAAATTCGTAACAGTAGTTTTTGAGAAAATCTCACCCTTATTTAGGCCTGTATACTTTTATCTGTCTTCGTGTGTGCAACAGACAAAATTAAGTATTTGTATACATACGTACCGTTTGGCTCTTGTAGACATTATTAAGGTTAAAGATTTTGTCAAAAACTACTTGACCTTAAAACCTATGTAAAAATCAATCCTAGTTTTTGGGATAAAGTCTGTATCTTAACAGAATATTAATTACTCTGTAACTTGGCATTGGCGAATGTCATAAACTGTTGAGTCCATTAGTAAAAATCCATTAACCATCCATACACGAGTCCATTAATTAATTAAATAAAGCACTCACACATTTCCGTGCGTATGTACAATAATTCCCTATATTTGTTACCTTTGGATAAGTTTAGTATTCTATGCCTTTGGTGAGAAAATATCGCTAATGATAATGAGATCGCCAGTTTAATTTACACAGTAGATATAGTTATTTCTGTACTTATCTTTAATCTTTAAGTAGTAAAGATAGTGTCCATATTTGCGTACATAAAATATTTTATCGACTGGTCGAGTCGGAATAGAGATATCACATAAAATGGGCACTCTTGCTCTGCTCCAATTATTCGTATCGGTCGCACCGACACCGCATTTATACCTTTTTAGGTTTTAAACTAAATTACGTATTCAGATATTCTGGTAAGGAAAAGTCAACAAAATATCAACCTATATAAAACCATTGCGGTCTCGGGTAACTTACACTATAAGTTACCCGAGTGTTACGCTTGATAATTTATAATGATACATTCTTCTGTATGATATGAGTGAATTATCTTTATCTGTGTTTTCTTTTCAACAACAACCAGGAAAAGTCTACAAAGTTATGCTACTTTGTAGACTTTTCCTCAACTTTCTATTAATACATATTCTACTACTAAAATTAATCATTAAATTATTTAAATGTGATTAAAATTACTGTATTGAATTACTAACGTAAATGACATACCCGTACCCGTATTTTAGCAACAAAAAATAACACAGTCATATTGAAGTTAAACAAATTACTGATACAAATACAAGTACTTACCTTCTTCATAAAGACTTTCTTAACATTACGTCGTCGCGGCTTTATAACTATGAAACCTTAATTGGTAGAATACGAGTATAACTTCTTCAGTAACCGTACCAATTAAGTAAGAATAAACCTTACTGTAGAATTATTTGGTTGGAATACCAATACGATTGGATCGTTCGATATTTTACTACATAAGTACTTTTCCGAGAGAAAATATGTAGAACGGATGTGTTTTCAATTATAGAGAGGAAGTGTAACAGCGATTCTAGTGCACCTACGAGACTAAGGCCCGGTGGCGAGTGCGGACTTAAGAGTATCAGGTACAGTCTACAGGGGTATACTTTTCCCTGTTTCCAACTGTACAGTCGAACACAGAGATAAGTATACTCAATAAGGTTATGATTTTCTCAAAAACTACTGGACCGAATTTAATAATTATTTTACAGTTACATAGTTTTAATATTTATCTATCAAACAATAAAAGAATTATTGCAATAGGTCAAGTACCTAGTTTTTGATAAAATCTCAACCTTAAAAACTCTCCTGTACACCTTTCTCTGTGTTCCACCGTACCTGTTGCTTGATTGAGGCCCAGGTTGAGATTTTCTCAAGAACTACTTAATTGATTGTAAAAATTGTCTTACTAGTAGCTTGAGTACCTACATACTATGTAAGTAAATGCAAAGATTTAAAAAAAAAATCAGTCAAATTATTTTTGAGGAAATTTTAACCTTAATAACTTTCCTGTACACCTTTATCTGTGTTAGACCGTACCTAACAGTAGCCTGATACTTTATATGTCTAGACAGATTATTTAATTTAAGAAAAAAGAAGAAAAAAAAGTCACGGTTTATCGATATACTATGGCATATCTATAATATGTGTTGGAAAAGTCTTAAATTTTTTATTATTATTCTCCTACTCCTGTTTTTAATATATAGTCAAAACAACATTTAGTATAACATGAGCGGACATAAATCATGTATTAGTAATATTTTACATACCTAAGTAATGTTTGTAAATTGACTGAATTATGAATACAGCGTGAATACCTTATACAGCTTTGTGCATAAACAGATAAGTACTTAAAACGTTGGCTCTCTCCAATTCAGAACAAATATATAAGTAAGTACCTACTTTTGAACACCCTTTGATAATTGAATGCAAATCAACTATGCAATGAAACGGTGAGCCGCAAACGTGCTTCCAATTTCCTCAAACTGGCACAAACTGTACCAATAAGTAGACAATCAGACATAAATACGCAATCCAAAGAAATTACTTACTCTGTTTGCCTATCGGAAGCTAGGAATTTATCTCTTAGTAAACACAGTATTGAGATAAAGTATAGATAATACCTGTCTTATCGCCTGTGTTCAACTTTAAACAGTGAAATCGCCGGTGATTTCACTGGGACGGCTAATAAAATACTTCACTGAGTTCACTGTAATTTATATTCTATTAACGCTTTTGCCCGGGGCGCGCTGCTTCTTTTGTTCCCAACCGGTAATGGACAGTAAAATAATTAGGCGGCTGTGTTTTGTTATCGGTGTTCTGGGTTCCTATTAGTAATCCGTTCCATTTGTGATTTAATGAATTTTATACTTATTCGAAGTAGACAGACTTAGGCCTTATTATTATGACTTTAACTTTAATAACTCTATCTAGAATAATCAATCAATAAGAAGTGCCGCTCCGTAGAAATTGTCATCACTTGTAAGTCCTAAATATAAAACGATTGTGTTGTTTTGTTCAACGTGCTTTTAACTGTTTTTACCTGCCTGCATAAGGAGGGTTATATATTTTCTAGTGTATGTATGTATTAAAGTATGTCTAATTCTTTGGCACGCCCTACAGCCTAAACGGCTTGATGGATTTTGACATATGAGGTGTCGTAGATTCGTCTTGATTGTAGGAATGACATAGGCTATAAAAATTTAATCCAAGTAATGATGCAGCCGGGTTTTTTGTGATTTTAATAATTTCTACTTGTTAATAGCCTTTATCACACTGCTGGGCACAGGATTATTCCAAGGAGTCCAGGTTTCGATTCTTCTGGCCTATCTCTCCGAGGTGCAGTCGCCACACGTATCTAACCCATTTTAGATAGTAGATGTGATTCTGTTGTGATCATTAAGTCTATTCATAAGCCTAAACGCAACTGTCACCGTCATTTATATGCTACATACACCGAGTACTAAGAGTGAACGGGACGCCACACTTCGCGACGATAAAGATTAGCGTACCAGACTTTGTAATCGCTACAATTCTTTTCCCATCGGCTATATCGGCTTTCCACTGTACAAACTTTACAACAGCTGCTGTTCTAGCCTCAATACTGATCATTATCGTTCATCACAAATTATTACTTTTAACATAATGATAGGCCTTTCAAGCGACAGTAATATTTTTCGATAGCCTTGACGAGGTTTCAATGAAGCTGGTCTTAAATTGAATTATGAAAATTTTATGATCGATTATGATTGGTTATTTAAATATCATTTATGGAAATCGATAACCAATTAGGTGATTATGCGACGATTTGATTGAATAAGCGGAGAGACCCGCTGCGGTTAGAACCGCGTGAAATGTAGATTAATGGTGTTGCTGATACCAACCGATACTTACGTACAGTATTACCATAGACTATGATACGAATAACTACGTATATATTAATATTTTGCATTAAGATCAAATGGAATAATATTCTCCACAATCGACGTTCTGACTATTTTCACTGAACTTCAAGATATTGCGGAAAATACAATTAAATAATTGAATATTTTATGATACTTACTTTATTATGGGTACGATAGGTACACTTACTTTTCTAAATCAGATTTCAAATGCGAGCGATATTTTACTCCGTCATAAAGAAATTGACGAACCGCCCTCAAACAAAATGAAAATATTTATTTATCATACAAATTTTACAAAAAGTAGTAATCAGTGAAGACCGCACTAGGATAGGCCTGACTGTTACTATGTATCGGAACGAATCGTTAGTGAAAAATCTTTAACAAACATTACGTTATTATAGTCCTTCATCCTTACAGCTGGCTCGAAAGACCACTACAATAATACTATAGTTTCCTGTGTAATTATACGAATAATCTCATGACGTCTTTCATTATATAAGTAGATTAAAGGTGTCTTGAAAACTATAGCTTTTTCGAGTTCGTAATGTGACCTCGGTGATAGTTGCTTAACCCGCATTATCGAGACGAACGCGAGCATAGCAGATAGCAAGGCCACGAGCACCTCATCGTATCTGGCTCATATCTACGTTAGGCTCATAATGACGGGCCAGAGACGGCCATTATTGCGATACAGATGGCACAGATCAACTGTAACGTAACACACGCAGGAGTTGAACAATGCTGGATGAGTAATTTGTAATAATATAAAATACTTTCAGATAAGATGGCCTGGGTCAGTAAATATAGAGATGGGTATCGAGAGTCGAGACTAATACTAAAGGACGCTATCCTTTTTCACATGATCACAATGCAAAACGCAGAAACGCACAATTATTTTATAAAACATGTAAATCGTGTAAAATGAAACATATAATTTGGAACTAATATCTAGATAGGTACTAAACGTCGATGTAAACTTTAACTTTTACCTAATCTATATAAAATGCACATAATAATAACCTAAATGTACCTATTGTTTAATGAATATCTTCTCCAGCAGTGAATGTTCCGCGAGCCGTCACAATAGCGTGACTGGATATCATTATGTGGCGTGTGTCAAAATTAGTTGACCTCAGGGCGATGAGAGAATTAAAATTATAAGCCACTTTATACATAATTTTTCCTACTGGTTTATTAGTTTGTTGTGATAATTTAACAAATGTGTTATTGATAGCCTCTCTTTGATTGCATACTTTATTTTATACAGGTTACGTCTATTATCTTTGGTACAATTACTTACCTGTACTTTATTTACGATTACAAATCATTATTATTTATTTGCACGGGTGAACCCCAAGGGCTCTCCCATAAACCTCCATGTTACTTCAACTTAATTCAAATGTAGGAATTCGTTGGATACTCTGGCCTAAAACTAATGAAAAATCATATTGATATATAAATGGGAACATTAATATTGTTGCCCTCACATTTTTTTTTTGAGAACTCACGCCTCCAGATTTATAGCTTGATAGGTTTACAAACGGAAGCAGTATAATTGCCAACGGCATAATTTGCCAGATAGGTAACCTAACAGTTGTCGAGTTAAGGCCAACAGACTGTATATTATAATAAACATAAATAAAGTACTATGTGCTGAACTTCAAAATTGTACATTATATTATGACTAGAGCACGCCACAGCGATCATGCTTTGTGAAATCACTCCAATTTACACCGACTAACTGGAAAATGGCCGTGATCCCTCGCAGAATTTCCCCGCGACGGTCATTTGCCACGTGCACGGCATATCGGTGCCTGTAATGCGTCTACAGTCCAATGTAGGCATAGCGACCAAGTCGGGCAACGTGCCCATACAACGACTAGATGTGGTAGAAATAAATTTAAAGGTATTAGGTAGCAGGAAGGACGAGGTTGAGAATAGGACCAGCCCCCCTAGTCAAGTGACTTTCATTAACGCTATAGTAGAATAGACAGAAAAGTTTATGGGATGGACATTTGCTAACGAAAACGCATCATTTTTTTCTATTCTACTAGAGTTACCGAGAGTCTAGGTCCTCTGTTATAACTTAGAGAACAGTGAAGTACAGCGGTAAGACGTAAGGGTGATGTCCACGATAGGGACGGCTGCTAAGATATGTGGAGGTATTCAGCCTCACTGAGGGCTAGGATACTATGATAGAAAAGGCATGTGTGATTTTATGGTAGCTTAAATGATGTGGAATTCTAAAAAGAGTGCGACACTTAATGAGTTCGGCTTATTACCGTTGAACTTTTCTTTACTTAACATACTTACTACGCTAGTTCTAAGGAGAATCTTGGTTTCCAAATCCAGAAGACATCAGGCGTGTCGACCCTACATTGACATAAATTACTTATATCTTCATTCAGTTCAGATTTCTCTTTACTTCGTCTCTTCAGCGATATATCCGTTTATAGTTTTACGAAAAAAGGAGAACGCCTCTTCATTTTAATTTACCCATCATACACTATCCAGCACTTATACACATGTGCCGTGCACCGTGTTACTAGGTATTACAACGAGGTACTCCTCTAGTAGCAGGCTAATCGCAGCCCTGGGGGTCAGACCGTGTAGCAGCCCGTCGGCCCACCACGTTTATTATAATAAGCCCTGGTAGCCATTATAAAGTTTGCCCATCGCCCTTTATGCCATACGGGAGACCGTAATGTTAATGGAATTATTTTATCGTTATTTTCTGAAGATGTGCCTGGACTTTGTAGTAAATAGTTTGTAGAAATATAATATGGAAGAAGAGATGAAGCGAATGAGTATTTGTAATGAATGATTAATGTGTTCGATAGATTTGTATGGACAACAGCAGATCAATGGTAACACTTGCAGTACGATTTTAAATTTTACGACGCAGACAATAAGAACGGTCCAAAGTCCAAAGTGTTAGTTACACTTGATCTGCTGTTATATGTACGTAGGATGATTTAGAAATGATAATAGTAGACATACAAGTTTTCTTAGTTTTGGTTGATACCATCTTTCCATCATTACAAGGTAACCTGAAATCGTTTAAAGCCTTTTAAGGTGAATGTAGTAGGTATTTTTGATTGATTGATTCATTGATTGACAGCAAGACGATGAATAACGATGTGAGAATTACGAATGATATTTCAAATTTATAATAAATATAAAATTATTATAATAAAATGCAGTAGCTAGTTGGAAAAAAATACACAGACGCTTTAAAAAAGATTTATGAAGAACCGGAAATATATATACCTATGTAATAATAACAAAAACCTATGAGTTACCTCTGAGTGTAAACTTAAATACACAATTAGGTGAGGCTTGTATATGTGGTTGTAGCTAGCTGGTGGTTGTATAAAATACAACAACATTTACAAATAAAATAATGCCTTAACTTAAATGAGTATATTTACTGTGTTTGAATTAAATAAAAACATACCTATTAACGCTTGGATGTGGTAACTGGGTATAACCTCATTTGCGGTAGACAGCTTGGCGGCGGTGAACGAACACTGAAAAGAAACAAACGCACTTTAATTGACGGTTGTGTGCTTTTTATTTATGAAAATTCCATGAAAGGCCTGTGGATTTCAATCAATTTCTAAAATGTGTTAGAGCACTACCAGTGGTGAAATTATACTATATATACGGATTACCTATTTTTGCAAAATTTACATATAATTTTTAATTTACAAGAAGTTTCTTAAGATATTTTTTACACAGCAGTGATGATGAAACCGGATCAATATTGATAATTACGAGTTATTGTAAATTAAGAATCACTTTCTCTACTTCTAGCTTTCGCCAAAAAAGACCAGGTTAAATTGTTTTAAAAGTAATTGAGAAGTTACAGAATTTAGAATTTTCGTTATAATTTTTTTAGGACGCCAAGCTCCGGTTGGTTTATTCTTAATTTTCAGGAGCTTTTGACTAATTAATGTCGATTATATTTTAAACTACGTTACGATAACAATTTAGTATTGGGTGAGAGAACCATTGAAGAATGGGACATGGGTGGAAGTAGAACGTATACTAAAAGTAACTATATCAATAACGAAGTGTAATTCTGACATAATATGACAACATTGTTATTATTGTGCGCTTCGATGGCAAATGAAGCTTGTTTGGACGCATAATGACAGTGATTGACGAAATAAGTAATAACGGTAGTTAACAAATAATAAGCTGACGTTGCGAGATGTTAATTTCTCCGTCATCAGAATCAGGGTTGCGCAAACTTCGGCTCTTGCTCCAGACGTCCCCAAATATTTCTCCTCGGTTTGCAACAAACTCGCTTGCAATTATTTCATGATAATAATTGCAAAATCAGCGGTAAATTAGTGGCATCGTGACAGAGTTCTATAGATACGATTCTAGAAATCGACAATTCGCTATTAATTGCATGATCTTTGATCTATTGCCAAATGTTGGAGAGCCCTGCTTTATAGTACAATGTACTGGATAGGGCAGTATCTAATTATCTGACAATTTATTTATGAAGAAAGATACCAGGACTATGTTATGTTAATTATTTTAAAACTGGTGCTGGTTTGTAAATGAGCCAAAGTTCATATTGTTAAAGTAAACTATTTCTCTTGAAATAAAGTTTTTAATTACGGAAAATTAGTTTTAAAATTATAAGGTAAGTTACATTATAAATTATATTGTAGGTAAGTATACCTACTTACGTCTAACATAAGAAAAAGAAAAAAATCTTCATTGATTCAGTTTTACGAACGCACGAAATACATAGTTTATAATAAATACATAACATAACATTTATACGCCTGCTTGTTGATAGACAAGAAGATCTTAAAGAGTAGCTGTATCTAGTCGTCTTGGCGGGAAATAATTTCTTTATAAGCATGGAATCGATTAGCGGCGCAGTTTACGCCGGCGCGCGCGCAGCGTCTCTTGCTATCTTTATTGCTGCTGGCTTTATCTATCTATCTAAAGGTTATATTTATTTATACAGTCGGCAGCATATCATACTACACAAAACCATTACAATCTAGCCCGTATTTCTATCAAGAAGAGCGGTATTGTTTTACACTTGATGTGCTGTCTTTACTAGGGGGCCAATTATGTTTCGATAGCAATACTTTTAGACAGGTATACCTAATGTCGCCATATTTATTCCAATAACTTCTTCGCTCTGCAGAAATTAGCGACACTATTTATCTTGTCTAAGGTACACCGTATATCATAGACTTAGACACTATAGTCAATTTACATCATTCTTTTTTGGATATAAATCGTGGCCTGCATCTATAAGGGCGACTTGTGATAAGGAGGATTAGCTCTTGACCTAGGGTTAAGTAATAAAAGTATGAAATTTGCACGGGCTGGATGTCGGGAGACGCCAACTCTTGGGTTATCGTTTCAGGGGATAGTGAACTCATACGTGCTGATGATGATGATTCCTAATCAAGGCAAACGAATATGTGTCTATGCACGTATTAGCAGCAAATAAAGTTTATTTTTATGTATTCCATTTGGTACTCTGTACAAATAACTCCAATATCTGATCACTGAGTTGCATAACAAATGATGATACGCTCGGCCGTTGCCTAACAAGATGGATATTTTCATATCATAGCATGTGTATGAATGAATGGATCTAACCATGCGCATGCCGAAACAAAGCTATAAACAATTTGCGGGCACCATTAGAGGTCGGGCTGTTGAAAAAACGAGCGGTCAGTATGAGACACACGGTTAGTATGTTCAGAGAATTTGATGGAGATGGTACGTGCCACGAAAGTTGAAAAATAGTAACGCCAGTTAAGCCGGTAGTCAGTATTTACAAAGGAAAAATATAGGTGGTTACGAACGGAACGTAGTGTGGGATGCCCTCAGAACAGATGGCACAGTTGATCTGCGAAGGTGGCTGGTAGATATTTGATGCAAAAGGTCGAAGATCGAGTTGAGTGCGTGCCTTGGGAGAGGCCAATGTCCAGAAGTGAACTGATATGGGTTGATGATGAATTATTGGATTATTTATTTCGGAAAATATATGATTATTTGTAAACTTATTGATTAAAAAATAAACGATACCTATACGTAGATGCGAATCGACGACGATATAGTATATATAATTTCATTTAATCACGGAAAAATCAGTCTGTAAAATACCCGCATTTGGTCTTTTTTAAATCGCCACTTTGATCGAACGTCGCGTCGTCGCGAGGGCCGCGGTCTACCTTTGTCGACCCTTCCAAAAACATTCGCTATTTCTTTCGTGAATATTTTTTTCATTTATTGTCTATTCTCCGCGGTAATGTATCACAATCACAAACAATGGACGATGATGCTGATACACAAAGCAATGGGAGCTTCGTTATTAATCGTCGCTGAAGATTGATGCGACAACATGGTGAAACATACAACACGTAGTTTGTAGGTTAAGGTTCGTGTGTAGCAAACCTTATTCAATGAACCCCTAACACAATGGGTTAACTAATAATGAGTCGAATATTTAGGCTAATTGCGTGAAGAATCACACCATTATATCATACAACTTACTACAAAACTCGTGTTGCACCATTTTAGTCGTTAATTTGCATCCCTAGATTAATTAAAGTAAAAATGATATATGTTATGTCTTTAATTTGTTGTCATAGAAATCATCCTATTCGGTTCTTAAATATCAAAGATCGTAGGTAGAAAAGTTAAAATAAGTACTTGCTCTTTTTTAAACTCGGTTGAATAATATAGGTCACCTCTGAGTTTAATGTAGCTGAAGAGTTCTGGGTGCTAATAACTTTAAGAATCCCAGACGGGTAGACACGAAGTTTTTGTTTTTAAGCCATCAAGCTATATTAAACTGTAACCAAGTACAGAGACAATAAATTATCGATGGCCGGTTGGTTCTCATTTTTTTTCTTTTTTTCTTTTCGGTCACCTACTAATTTGTATGGTAGAGTTAGATGTACAAAATTTATGCGTTGGTGGAACTGCGGGCATATACTCGTAATTTATAAACCGATAACGACATGATATTAAAAAGCACTTAAACATTTAGAGAGTGTTTCTAAATACATAATTGTACAATCAACTGGCGACCACCTGCAGTTTCGCTCGTACTAAACTAGCTTTCCACCCTGCAGCGATGCTGTCGTTACTTTTTTCTTTATTGCTCTACTGAATTACTCATGATGGCACTGAATAGCAGATGAGACGTCAAATTGATATCATTTCGGAGTCTCTACGTGGTTTAATATATCGATGACTTGTCGCTTTTAGTAGTAGGATGTACACACCTACATGAAGGAGTAATATACTACTCGTACTTATATGTAATGTACTGTGGTGGACTGTGAGAGGTCTAGCAATGATTAGTTTAATAAACTGTAGATTTGAAATCTATAAATAATTGGTCATATAGCGCTTATACTCATCATATCACACAATACCTATACCTAATAACATACAAATACAACGTTTTGTGTGTTAATTAGTCAGTAACCCCTCAATTATGCACTTGATTCCATTAGCACACGTCTTACGCAACTTTCCTTGATGAGAGTTGTTTAAGACATCACAATTTGTAACAATCGTAAGCAAGGTCGTTCAAAAACCGACCGCCTCGTTTATACAAAATATACCGCTCCTACTCGGCTTGTAGATGATACAGACCGCAATTACGGCGATACGAACAGTGGTTGGGTCGAAATAACAATAATTAAGTCGTAGCGTCTCGGCTCAAATACCAATTCTGACTCGGTTTATTTTGCTCGAAATTGCCCTCATATAATAAAGCTTAGGTTACATTCGGAAGCGAAAGCGTTAGCGATGTCAATTTGTAATTGTAAAGCGAATCGTGTGAACAGATGTCAAGGCGGCACGCATTGGCGGCACGTCATGTCGTACGGATGTAAAAAAACTCTTGACGCCCAGGTGGACATGTAGCCTCAGCCTTATATGCGCTTCTCGAATATGGAAGATTTGTATAGGCGACAGCTGTCGACTTTTTAGTTTAGTTTTTTTTTCTCGATTACTACGTGAATGTGTATGTATATGTCGTTAGATGGTTTGACCAAATAGTAGTTTCTATTTCTATTTAGAATAATTGATATATAGAATTAATTAAGAATTGCTGACCTAACCCAACATAATGATCGTGTAAGTAGTTCAGCAATGATTCAACTGAATTATTTTGCATACTTCTTCTTCTTCTCAGTCGTTACACTCTTGGCAGAGTGGTCGTGGTCGTCATTTCAGTCGCAGTGACCCGCCTCACAACACGTCGCCACTCGTCTCTGACGGCTGCCCTCCTGGTGCAGACGTGTAAAGGATCGGCCACAGCTGCCCTGATCTGGTCCGTCCATCGCGTCGGCGACCTGCCGCGCGCTCGGGTACCGTCAACCTTGCCCTAACTGTAGGCAAAATGATGATGTCAGACTGATGTATGGCAGAGGTCCGACATTTCCCCAGGAAAGTGGAAAAATGTCGAAAACGGACCGACAATACTCACTTTCTTCAACTTTAAAATAAACCGAAGACAACATTAGCATAAAAATAATAAAAAATATTTCACTAAAACTGACTACTAAAGTGCTAATTAATACTCGTAGTTAATCCTTTGAAGTCGCCTAAAAGAGTTGTTAGTAACATAATAATATACATAATCACAACTTGGTAATATTACAACTCTCTCATTAACGAGCGATGGCCCAAAGAGAAGGGTCGCTAAAGAAGGCTTTTTGACGGTTCCTTTGGCTTTTTACAACTTTCGAAAGTGATTTTTGTGTTGCAACAAAACATTTCATAAGTTACGAGAAGGATTTAAATGACGGGCGCGTGTGGATTCTTCGAAGTGACAGTTGGTTCCTTTGCATATTTTTAACGATTCTTTGTATAAAAATTTAACTACATATAAGGATAATAAAGGACATCGTTTAGTCTTTAATGATAAAACTGCCTTTATACGCGATATAATAGTAGGTGTAAGTATGTCTTTATTATATAATCGACAGCTTATCAATGGCAATGCTTGCTGTACAACTTCATGTATTATAGCGTAGGTAATAGCAACGATTCAAACTGTTACACTCCACGGGATTTTGGCTGCACGGACAACAGCAGATCAATTGTAACACTTGCAGTAAGATTTTAAATCTTACGACGTAGATAATAAGAACGGTCCAAAGTGTTACACTTGATCAGCTGTTAGTTGTCCAATAAAGTATATTGGAGTAAATTAAACTTACTCGCAATACATAAAATAATTTAAGTAAAATAGTTACGATTATAATAAATAAAATATCTAAAATATGATTCCTATTTGGGCATTAAAAAGATAGAACGGGTAACGAGGGATAGAGTAGGTTTAAACATTTCCATTCTCCTTTAGTGGTTGGGTATAAAATATGGGCCTGTTTTGGCTCTATTTACAAAAATCTAATTGCCTTACTTCGCTGTTATATGAATCCAATTTCAAAAGGTTCATTGGTCATACGGCTAACGAAGGTAGGTAGGTAGGTACTTATTTATGTAGTTCAGTTCTCGTTCTCTTTTATTGGGTAGGATAATTGAATTAATCCAAAGGACATTTACTTTTTAATTAGTCAAAAGTAAAGTAAATTATCTTATTGTGTAAGAAAACTGAGAGAAGGTTGTTTGAGCTCTAATTTATGTTTATAGTCTCTTTATTTTATAGGGAATTTTATCACATGTACGTAACATAAATCCGAGTACGGTTGTGTAAGTTAATAAAATGCCAAATTACCAAATGGTTATCCAAAACGAATGCGTCACCGCCATTATCCAGATGTACAAATATATTGATCCTTCGGCTTACATCGGTGTCAGCCAATCGGTAAAATACAGAAAAAAGCTTGGATATATTCTTCAATTTACCGATCGCAAGTATTTCGCTTCGTGAAAAAGAAGATTAGATAAATATTCTTTATTGCAAAAAATAGGAATTACCTACACAAAAGAAATATGCTAATACAGTTAGTATCACAATTGGCGGTCTTATCGCTTAAAGCGATCTCTTCTAGACAACCTTTGGGTAGAGAATTCAGCGAATGAATAGGTAGCTTGTTGAGCAATAATTAAATAACTATCAATACCTAACTAGTACCTAAATATAAAGAAATAACAATAAACATACTACTTATACAATAACCAAACTGACCACTACTTGTGATCTGTAAATAAATTAATGTATGTAAATTATGTACAGTAAAATATTAGAAAAAGAAGTTCGTAGGTTTCAGTTTATAAAATAATTCAATAAGAATACAAAACACGTAAGTACTTTTATTGGGTTTCTTCAAGTTCGAAGTTTTCCCACCTCGGTTTTTTCGTATCAATTATATTAGGTATACACTTGAAGGTTTACACTTGAAGTCAAATTAATTGATCACTGGTAAAAATTAAAAGGACCAAGATCTTTGTCTACAAAAGCCATGTGCGTCATATTATTTTCATGGAAACCATCTTAGTAATCCGACAGTTTTTTTCCGTGATTGTTATAAGGAAGTCAGTGGATGACTGTTACACGCGCTCAGAGGATCATCAACGTATAATTTACGAGTGCGTTAGTGCTATACTGTACTATAAAGTGGCACAAAATATAGTCTTCCTCTTTTATTGTCCGGTCGAATAAAGTGCGGTAAAGGTGAAGGCTTGTACTGAATTATTTTTATTATAAACTATGAAATAAAACAAGCGGTGACTAAATTAGGTTATTTAGTCACAGATTACGTCACATATAATTTTTTGTGATACGAATTGAAATCAATTTCACAATCTAAACTAACGATATCTTTTAACAGAGCGGGGTCGAAGAAATGCAAGGGCTCACGATCCCTGCCTCCTTACTATGCGCATGAATAATTTGTTCCCATTACAGATTTATGTATGATAAAGCACCCACGTGGAATGCACGATATCATAATGTGGATGATTTAATATGTGACGATGTAAGTACTTGAGAGGTAGGGATAGCAGCAAAAATATGACATTAATAAGTCGCGGCCGCTAAATCTAAAGATAACCTACGTGAAACTAGCACCACCACTCCTATTAATAAATTGTATAAGAGGGAGCCATGAGTGGTGATTAATTATATTTTGTGACACCATTATGTACTTATTCCTAATATTATATTATTAGTTCAGTAGAGGCTTCTAAGGCATGTGAAATCGGCCAATTCGCACTGGGCCCGCGTGGTGGATCATGGCCCCAGCTCCCTCGATGTAAGGGAAGGTCTGGGTCTGTGCCCGAGCAGTGGGGCAATATAAATAGACTGATGATGATGATGAGTTCAGTAGAATCAAATATGGTTTGATTAGAATAGCATTAATCAACTGTATCTTTAAAAAATACCAATTGGGTAGAGCTGTCGCCTCTTAAAAGTTGTTTTCGCAAAGTATATTGAAACTTTATTGATATTCAAACCCAATACTGAACGCGCCTACAAAAGACATCAACGAGACAAGTTTTGTTTATTTGTAGCAATATTGTGAAAAGTTATTTTACATACCTTATGGAACCTACATAGGTTATTGTGTAATCAGTACATATTTTGATTTTAATATAATAATACATTCTTTCTATTAAGAACACAACCTTATATTAAACTAAGATTTTTAAACGGGATCGGATGTCCGTTCCTCAGACATTGAAACGGTGCGGACGTTATAATTCATAATAATTAATATTCGCAATCAAAATACCTTACTTTAGTATTAAGTGTTAGTTATTGCTGCAAAATATTATGATAATATATTTTTACGGGAGACCGAGAGCTGTCGGACAATACAAGTTGTTATATTAAGAAGATTAAGATGTTGCAGAGATCAAAATCCGCAATAATCTTTTTATTACAAAGAGAAATAACTGATATTGGCATAAAATGTATCATAATATGAAATTTTCAAAGAATGTACCTACTTATTTATGTAACTTTTTGATTTGGCAACCATTTTCTACTTTTTTCTTTGTGGCAACTGGATATATTTTTCACTATATATTATAGTGACGTCACCGGGGCTTGCAACAGCCTTACAGACTATTTACTTTGCGCATTGACCTCTGCCCACTAAGTGCGGGATGCATTAATGTCGTCCTTGCACTTTACGACTCGCCATCATTTCGTACAATTTACTGTGCGCGCGCAGCTTCACGGTTTGCTTCCAGTTTGGGAAATCTAGGTTCTAAACTCGAAAAAAAAAACAAGGAAAGCTCATCAACCCAAATCACATCAACTTTAACACTTTGGACCGTTCTTATCATTTGCGTCGTAAGAGTGGAAATCGTACTGCAAGTGTTACCATTGATCTGATGTCGTTCGTACAATGGCGACCTGGGGAACCCTGGCCTCTGTAAAGTCAGATTAGTGTCATCGACCTCTCACACTTACACATTTATTTTTCCTTCCCATACTTATCCATCCGAGTTTGGAGTCAAATTATGTTACAAGAGAATCTATTTAATTACTTACCTATAAAAAATTTTCTTTATACAAATATTTTTTTTAAACCCTTTATAATTAATGTGTAAGCATTTCTACTTCTTATACTAAAATATAACTAAATATAAATAAATACGTCATACCAATTTTAACATAATTTTCGTACCGAGAATATTTACTAATGAGTGAGGGTCAAAATAGTTAATAATTCTATGAATTACGAATTTAAAACTGGAAAAAAAGTTCCCGAACTGCGAGATGCCAATGTAAGAACCCGCTCATGACCGGCTCATCGGCCCATCTCCGCTATTAGTCAGAAACTGGTTCCACTTCCTGCCGCCAGGATGTTGCTCCATATTCGCCATTCATTAGTTTAATGGTCTCGCGATTATTATTGCAAAATTTCGATCTGAATACCTGAGAAAAAAACTCGATTGAAGATTGCTCTATCTGTCCTAATGTTCCCTACGTAGCGTGTGTCTACAATCTTCAAATCGACACATTTTATTGCATATTCAGGAGCCTCTAAATGACGTAACAGGCCATTAATTGTAACACTTTTAGTATGATTTTAATTCTTATGTCGTAGACAATAAAAACGGTACAAAGTACGCGTGTAAAATTTTGGTGGTCTTGCCAGCAAAATTATCATATTTACTACTTCTAGAAATGATTAAAATGAGATATGAGTAGGTAATCTATTAATACAAGATTAAACGTTTACATAGGTTAAAAACGAAATTCATATGTTATTGTTTAAAAGATACTTATAGAAGAGAATGATAATGTTTAGTATTTATTTTAGTCAAACATCAGCTGTTTTCGAATATATTGAACAAGTTTCTATTCTACATTCTTAAGCATAATACATTAATATGAAAATAAAGTCATAAATATCAACAAAAGACACAATCACATCACACATTAAGGTATAAAATAAACATAACGTTTTGTTAAACATAAAATACCGATCGTAACGGCCTGAACATCTATTTAACATACTAATCTTTGATTGTTAACATAAGATGATTCAAACGAGCCGCTAACCAATTGAATATCAGCTTTAATATAGTTACATTTTAGGCATAATTTTGATTACGAGTTCAGTATAAAATCGTGCTTACGGTAGCCGAAATCAAGGGTCAAAAAGATCAAGCATGATCGAAAACTGATATTAAAGATAGGAGCGAGAGTGACGCATGCGTGAATGAGATATTAGTGGCGCAAGCGCTCTGATGAAACTATTATATTACACTGCCGGCCACTGTTAGGTGAATTAATCAATATAGCTTTGTGATGTTTGTTTTTGTATAGTTAAATTATAGAAGTGCATAGAAAAGCTTCGTGAAACAGCAACTAGGCAATTTAAATTTATTTTATAATTTAATTATAGTTTTTTATCATTAAAATTAATAATATATGAGAATATTTCACAGGGGAGTCGTTAATGTTGAGATTATTTTCCAAAATTGCCTACTTGACTGATTATTAAAAATTCTTTACAATTACACTTTAAACTATGTACGGACAACAGCAGATTACACTTGGAGTACGATTTCAACTCTTACGACGCATATAATAAGAACGGTCCAAAGTCCAATGTGTTACACTTGATGTTCTTTGATGTGCTAGTAAAATAATTTTTACAATCGGTGAAGTTGTTCTTTAAAAATATACTTTGCTGTATAGTTTTTTTCTATTTTCGGCATACAAGCTCCTCAAGTGTAACAGAAGTAAGACAATGGACGCTCCCAAGACCTTGCGCCGAACCTGAGTGATGGACACTGGAGATCGCGACCGGGTGTGTAATTACAGAGTCGTAGCAATGACATTGGTGGAGTTAAAATAAAGCTTTAAGATTGGGCTAATCGCACAGGATGTCGGTTTATTCATGCGTGAAGTTATTGTACATTCAAATATTGAAATAATGAACTCGCTGTATAGTTGTCGGCAGATTCTTTACTTCATGTTTTTTTCTTCGCAGCAACACAGGCATCAACAGGTTGGACTTAGTTTGGGAACCAGTGCTCATACAGATAAGTATAATACGACATCGACTGCAATTGTTATGTGTATGATGGTATGGTCCTGACTGCATTATAAATGTACTACTTACATATTCACATAATGATATTTTTTATAGTCACTAAGATTATTTTATTTAGCTACAATTCTTCCTTTTACTATATACTTAATAATAGTTATAATATAATGAACATAATACTTTCAATCAGATTAAGGTTCGTTGGAAGTAATGTCGAATAAGTCCACTTTCGAAGGTACTTTTTTTTGAAGAACTTATATCATTTTGTATGTACAATAAAAACAAACATAAAATAAGAATAATTATACGTGATACCTACTATTTCTCAATGAAGATTATGTTTCACTAACGTCAGATTAGTATGTAGGTTTATTACTGTTTTATTTACTCACTAACACTTAAAAACATAATTTTATATCAAAATGATGGGTTCCATGTTATAATTCAGTACAGTCGTAAAGTAAATGGCATGCTGACATCGTCTTTAAAGATTTTACATCTTTATAATGAGTTAATAGCTTTGCCTGTTTTAGAATCAAATAGTCATCTTATATTTCAAGATATAAGTAATCGGTCGAAACCCCGGTCTAACTAAATATCCCCGGCTATCGAACGCTAAAAAAGTGAGTAAGTACCTATAATCCGCATTATTCAAAATTGTTTCCGTTACCTATTGAAATTCTAAAGGCCACTTGCGCCAACTAGATAACCGGGTGAAGTCAAAGTCATACATTTTTGTGATTTAACTTAGGTTAACTTTAGGCCACGGTGCAATTGGACTTTAAAAGGCAATAATTTTTATTTTATCCAATACACTGCCGTTTATTTTTTGTTACTTTCCATTGACCTCGGTTGCCTGGAAGAAATCGCTCTGAGCGATAAGGCCTTTGTACAAATTGTTTACTCTCTGTTTTCTATGTATATGCTTCTTTGTGCAATAAAGTGTTTATCTATCTATCTAATTTTTGTTGTACTGGTAGGTAATAAACATTATCTCTATTAACTTTGGTAAGTAAATAAATATTAGAGCTAAAGCAACTGTTAATCTTTTATCTGGTTTAATTTATCCGTGCAAACAAAATGAAAGCTTGTAACCTATAAACAGCTTCCCATTAGTTGTTTACACTTTACACTCTGCTCATCAAAATGTCCATTAAAATAATCTTCGTTACGACTTCAACTCTAATCTGTTTAACTTTTAACCAGCCCACAATGTAAATGTGTCACAGAGGCTAAGCGTACAGAAATTACTAGATATTTCATTTTGTTAAATGTGGCGTGACTTGCGAATGAAGTGGATTAATAGTGAATAGTATAAACATGTAATAATATTATGTTATGATACTATTGATGCCATAATATACAAGCAATGAGTAATAATTAGTATTTAGGAGACTTCATCATTTGGACACGATTTTATGCTGCTTATATGTAATACTTTAATATTATGATTTTTGGATTTATGGATAAATTTGGATAGGGGTCCAGCAGGGATACTCTCACCTCTTATAGCGATCCAGTTTAGGTTCCTAAACTGAACCGAATCGCTATTTGCTACATTGTAGCAAATTGTCAGTTTAGGAACCTAAACTGGATCGCTATAAGAGGTGAGAGTAACCCCGCAGTTTTTCATCTTGGGATTACCATATTTGTTACCAAAATGCTTGTCATTTAACCGAATTAGTATATTTCAGTCGTTGATTCAGCGAGTCCAAGTTGCATTTTACTTGGCCTCCGCAAGTCGTACCGGTCGGTGATATCTATAAAGTTATCTCCTTGTTTGTATGATCACTGGAATGTAATGAAACCGCTTTGAAGTCACCGCGTCTTTTTAAATTAAGGCACTGGACTCATTGGGTCCACCAATTAAGTGCGAAAAGTAGCATCGTCCAAAAATGCAAGGTTAGTTAAGGGCCCACGAAAATTGTTCACTTTCATTGTTTGTCTTTTTTCGTCGGTCATGATACGGCTATTAAGGCTTCTTTGGTGTGAATCACCAGTATTTTTATGAGAATGAGGCATTTTATTAAAAGAGGCTTGTCGGAATTCTTCTTTACCTTGAACATTTTGTTTCATTTAAAGAACACAGAGTTTCAGTCGAAACATATGTTCTGTATTTCATATTATATACTTATCTCTAAAGAAAAAAAAACATAATGTAAGAGAGAGAGAAGTTTATTTCCGAAACCGAATTATTGTTTTTCTCTGGGCTAGCGTGATCCAAAAAAACAACTAAAAAATACTAACCCTCTCTTGAGGTATGTATGAATGTCGGTTCCTCGTGGATTTTAATGTATGAGATATAAATTCGATTCGTATTGATCACGAGATTGGCATAGGATTCATTTTCAGAAACGGTTTTCATAATTTTCATACAAATATTCATACATTCAAATAAATTGGTAGGTAATACACCATTTGCAAAGACTTAAAATACCTGATTTGGTTCTTTTAAGCATTCTCCCGCCATACTTATTAAGTTCGTGGGTGGTTGTGGTACTATAAAGGATGCTATAAAACTTTACCATCTTGAGAATTATTCGTAGGTATAAGGGTGATTATTTTAAGGTGAAGTCATTTTTGTAGGTGTAGGTATCCTCTTTCCTTTAAAACGCTACGCTCGTATTTACGTGGGTTTAAATACATTTAAAATTGAATATCTGTATAAGGATTCTTTCAATCTACTTGTAGATATAAAATGTGGATTTGAACGATAATTGGAAATACAATTCATGTCTTTACAGTCCTTAACTTACATAGTCTTACGATACATATCCGCAAATTATTTAAAATGTACGATTTGATAACCCCGTAAGGCTAGTTGGTAGCCTGCCTCTTCTCAACGACATATTAATCTTCTGTACCAACTCTTCTAGGTTCGATTCCAAGGCGGAAATGTGCTTATATCTACCACCACGTAATCTCTGTCCCAGAATTCAGGACAACAACTTTCGTACTAATATGGCAATTGGATTGGTTACTCCTATTTCTAGTTTGGATATAATTTCTGGATCCACAGCACAGGCAGGCTTTTTTTGTAAATATTTTTTATTAATAATAAAGATTTAAATGATTTTGCTATAAATTAGTCCTGTTAGAGATCCATATTATAGACTTTGATCCAAAATTGGGAGTTAAGGAAGCAAGCTCTACGTCTATCTTGCTCATGGAATTTGGTATACATAATTAAAGTCAAAAACCAGAGCAGCATTTCGTCAATTCTCACATGCTATGTCACAGATTAGCGTAACATGAAGGTCATTATACTTCGAAATTAATTCTCACGATCACGCATTAAGATGCTCTGATCCGTTCGAGATGAGACGTGTTGCTTTACCAACTTATACTTTCAGTCCAACAAAACCTTGCTTTATACTTATTATGCATGGAATGAAGTTGTTGGTTGGTAAATGTAAAGTGGTATTAATATAACGTATCTCGGTCGGATCGAATCAGCTGTCAGTTCACACGGGGATTTGGATCGTCCGCGAATGAATGTCGCCGGCATGAGTACGTCTCTGGAATTGAATGTTTAGAGAGCTGTTAATTTTAAATCAAATTAAAATCTTATAAGCTAAAACAAAGTACATAACCGGGGTTTGTTTGTAACACCAATTACGAACAAGTTTGGAGTCACAATAGCCCTAATAGATAAGTGAGAATGTATGGCGCATGCGTTACAGGTTCGATAATAATTAAACTTTCAGCTTAGTTGGAGTTATTGAGATACAATTAGTAATAAAAAAATAATCCTAAACTTCTTTTTATATTTAAACCTATAAATCGTCCCACTGCTGGGCAAAGGTCCCCACAAGGTTTGGAACACATTATTGATAAGAGCATCTAGACAAGAAAAGTACCGCTATCAGTGACTCTTCTAAATACTAATAGGATCTAGCAATTTAAATATTCACTAAACTTTTACATTTAAAAACAATAAAATGCGATTATAAAATAACACTCTTAATAATGTAACTATGAAGCTCTTGCAAGATTATTCAACACAGTATATTTTCCATCTGGGTGGAGCTGGTTTTTATCTTGATCTTGATTGTCTAAAGCAACCAGATTTTTGACATCTATTAATAACCTGACAAGTAGCAGACAACCTATAAATGCTGAAGTTTGTTACATAATTAGGCATCTAGATGTTAAGATAATAATAAATTAAAAATACATTAATTGGACCATTATTACCATATAAAACGACGTTGATGTGTCGAAGCCTAAATATTATGCATACAGTATTTTTTTATACATTTCTAAACTCACCTTTCATTATTCAATTATCATGAAATAATACTTTATTTTCGAGAATTAGATTATGTTCGTTTTAATTTTCAGAACGTAGGTAAGTTTTGAATATAACTTACCAATGATTTCCCTTCTACAGAAAAATAACGACCATAGATTGTCAACATCTACATACCTACGTTCGTATAATTGTGTGTTAATCTATACTTTATGACTCACAGAATAAGAGAAAAAGAATCATATATCGTAAGTTAATATATGATATAGATGGTAGTACTAATTTATATTGTACAGGAAAGAATAAAACTTATTAGTCTGGAGTCCGGAGGCACCCCGTTAAAGTTCGAAACGCCCTGCATTTCCTTTCGCAAGGAATGTAATACGGTCCAATTGCGTATACCCAGCATGCACAATAACGGTACGAGCATACCACTCTACTAACTGTCAGGGTAACCACAATGGCCTTAGTTATCTTCTTGTATACAGGAAGGAGCTTCGTTCGATTTTATTACTACACTAGCAGACTTCGCGCGGTTAGTAAATCCCCTTGGTCAACCTGGCCGAAAAGGAAAAGAAATGGGTACGAAATAGCGGACCCCATGAGCCGTTTTCTTTTAGAATTCATCTTTAAAACTAGATGGCAGCAGTAGTATGAAGCAAAAACGTCAAAGTGAAATAGTATGGCCCTTCTCAGTTTCCCAATATTTACAAAATAAGTTATACAATGTACTATACGTATTTGTAATGTGAGTTCACAGACATGTTGCCCGATGCAGAGACATAATAAATTAACAGAAAAATCAATGACATTTCTTCCGGTATACCGGCATTTGGCGTAACAATAGCTAACGCCATCTATTGTACTCAAAAATCTTGACAGTTTTCTTTAAAAAAAAACCGCCTCATTGAATGCCAATATATGTATCATACTTAAATACACATTGTTCTCTCTTATGTTTTATCTATACAAAGATATAAATATAAAATAACACTACACAAATAAGATACGAATAGATACTGTATAACAAAACAAGTGTCGTTGAATGCCACCACCATTCAATTCAATTGATATTTAGATCTTCCTGAATAGATACATAAGGCTGTTGAAGAGGGGCCACCTTCTACAAATAAGAATATTATCGCAACACATGTGATTATTAGACATTAACTCTTAATCAACGTAACAAGGTAAAGCAGTAACATTAGTGCAGAATTTTATTAAGAAGTTACAGAGCTTAGAAAGTTTCCCATAGATGAATTTTCTACCACTATTTTTTATTCGGTAATTTACTTTTTGGGCAACATACGTAATTATTAGACATTACTCTTAATGAACAGTAAAATCTATTAAGAAGAATAGTGTAGCATTTTATTAAATAGTTAAAGAGCTAATTTTAAACATATATTTTTTCCGATGATTTACTTTTTAGGCAACTACATTTTTTATTCATATTTACAACAACTTTTGATTACTTATAGAGTCCGATAACAACTTGTATAAGGCAGCACCCTTCTATTCTCGTTGACTGTCACGTGTAATATTAATCACTTGTCTATAGTCATAAATATAAAACTTAGCTTTTTACTAGGAAGCCCCACGCAACCCGATACACTGGCGGCCGCAAGAAATCACCCGCGGGTGGTCCTCGCTTGTACTTTTGAACATCTTCCCGTAATTAACGAGCTCAGTGATTATGCATGTACGACAGCGAGAATAGACCGCGGTACTTGTACTGAATCTCAGATGAACTAAGTACAGTCTAATACAGAGAAATGTGTACAGGAGAGTTTTTAAGGTTGACATTTTATCAAAAACGACTTGTTAAGACAATTTTTGCAGTAGGCTGCAAAAATTCTTTCACAATTCTTTTCTTTCTTTTTTAGATAGAAAAAAACTTAAAACTCTGTAACTATAAAAGAATTATTCAAATCGGTCCATTAGTTTGTGAGATAATCTCAGCCATAATTAGGACCTCTGTATACTTATGTCTGCTTTCGATTGTACATTAAGTTAGTGAGAAGCTTAACTTGATGCAATAATTTCAGTTTAACTATACTAATTGTTTTACAAAATCAATGTACCTATTGTTGTAACTGGTAAGTTAATCGATGTTTTGTCTTCTTTTTTAATCGACTGTTTCCATTTGGTTTATTTTGCTGCGCAAGTTATTCAATTTCAGTTGAAGTGGTTATGGGTCCACTAATACATCAATATTGAAATATTCTTTCTAACTTCACAAGGTTTTACAGCCCAAGTACAAGAATACCTACACTTGTAATAAAAATTGAATCCGAAAGTTAATTCATAAAATAGTTTAAATGCCGCCCAGTTATTACTTATGTACAAACTAGTATTCTAGCTCTACAATAAGTACATAAGAAAGCCGATCCGACATCATCCAGTTATGGTCTCTATGATATTATAACAAAAACACGTACTCGTCCACTTTTCACTGACGCTCCATATAAAGTGCTGTAATCCAATACCGATGTTGCATTGACGGGAAATGTTATAGAAGAAACTGTTCTCAACTTCTCACATAACTGAACATTGAGAATTATTTTAGTGAAAGTTTATGTGACCGCCAGTTTACTTTAAAAGGGTAACAAGGTTTTTAAAAATAAATCAGTAACATTAATTAAAGAGATTAACAAATGTGTGCACAAATGAATTGTTGATTATAAGGCGTCTATTATTAAGCTTATATTAATGATATACAAATCATTGTTTCTAACTTTGAACTTATGCATCTTCAGTGTTTGAAAGATTTATGATCAGTCAGTCAACATAACTTTAAATCATAAACATTCACAGTTAAGTCTATTGTTTCGACGCCACCTTGTTATCTATAAGTTATAAATGAACTTAGCTCGTGTATGTTGTTTAACAAAGTTATGCTCGGCTATTGGTGTCAGTAACTTGGAAAGTTTACTACAGATTTATTTCTCGAAACGATCTATTTAATCGATTTGTCAATAGCTACACGATTTAATTGCGATTTAAAGATAATAATCTAGCAATTTCTTATCAGGTGTTCAGAAATGGCACACAAATCAAAGTATCGATAGCGCAAGGCCGCAACGATCGCCAAAAGAATTTTAGATCAGCGATGCGTGCGCTGAGATCTATATTACGAAACGGTTACGATCAGATAACGCGTAGTTATCCGACGAAAGTGAGTACGTAGCTCCTGACTCGGACGTCACAAACGCCACGCCACAATGTGTTGCAACGGTTTAAAGATATAATTAGTAAAGAATGTTGCAAGTCGTGTCGTTAGGATCAATATCTGTGTAACAAAGCGGCTGATCAATTCTGTGACTCATCAAGGCTCCCCGGTGAAGGCGGCCCCGGCTATCCCTTGACCGCTCCCTGCAACCTTGCTTTCGACGTACCCGATCGACAGATAACAATTGATCCGCCATCGAATATGACTGGAATATAACTCGACGATATGTTTGCAATGACTCAACGATCTCTTTAAATTATTTTTTTCCGATTGAGCCCTCATGACAAGGAGAGAGCAACAAAACGCGCCAAATTAAACACTTTAAACGATAACCTCGCTCTTTTCATGTAATTTGTGTCAAATCGGACGTTATCAGCCGAGAAATCAATAAGGTGGATATCAAAAGTTATGATTTTATCACATGTCGCGTGGAAGGTCAATTATATCCTTTAGGGATTGAGGTTAATGGCTGTCTTCTTGATCTGCATATGATTGTGATATCAATCATATCATTCCATTAAAGGGGTTTATCTCGTTCATTTGCTCAATTCATCTATGTCGTTAGGAAGGATAGGAGATGCATAAAAACCCGTTCACAATCTCGACAGAGATCACCAGATGTTCTGCTACGAATGTTTGTTAGTAAGGTTATAAAAAACGTTGGGATGCGCGACTGAGGCGCGCACACCGCCGCCGCCGCACGCCGCACGCGCAGCCTCCGATGCTATCGCGAACGCCCGGGGGCGTTACGAAAACCACTTACCTATCGGATGCCATCGCCAAAGCATACCCATTATTTTGGCTACTCCATATTCAAATTATAATTCAAATCTCGTAGTTTATTTCTTCGTTTTCATGTAGATTGAGATATAATATCGATTTAAAAACTATAAAAATCGTCCCAATTTCATATTATGTCATTACAAGTAGATACGAGTATCATTCTCAAAAGGCAAATAAGATATAATATTTATTGTACTTAACTTGGAAGTAATAAATGTTGATAAATATGTATAATTACTGTCATTAACATCAGAGTTAAGTAAGGTGTCCTATTCACTGACTGATTTGACGCTTAGTGGGTGTGCTTGAACAAAACAATCGATAACTTATGTTCGACATTTTGAACTTCATTTGGAGTTCAGAATTTACAGTCTATAAATTCATCTAAATAATGCAAAATGAGAATGACAAAGGCTGACTTAATATGTCACTATTAAAAGTTAAAATACAACATCCGTTTGTCTATTTGTCGGCTTGTCATTCGAGTCTAGGAAAGGTTTAGTACTGGATGCCAAGAGCCGAGAATCGGGTTGAATGGCGTGCCTTGGGAGAGGCCCTACTTCCAACGGTGGGCGATACTCATGATAAAGGTTGAGAATTCTCTTTCACTCTTTCCCGATATCAGTGAGCTGTGCTAGAGCCATTTAACGAATGACTATGGAAGTATATCTACTATATAGTTTTGTAAGTAAAAGTGAGGACAGTATAAAGTAACAATTTAGTAACTCTTCGATTCACCCAACATAATATGTCATTTGGTACAAATTGTTGCGGTTTTTTATATAACGAAATGCTTATTGTAAAATGGCAAGCTCGCTCTCAGTGCGTTTGCTCATCAATTTAATATGCGTGTACTATGACAAATCACCGCCTATCACTCGAGATGTTACGAAACAGACGACAAAACAGTTGCTCAACTCTTGTAATTAATACAAAGGTATTATTTTTGTTTTTCGCATGACTCGATTATCTAGTGGCTACATCTGAAGTGTTTTGTGCAACTAATAGGGTTTAGCACAACTTGGCTTGGTTTCGGTCCATATTTGATCAAGTGTTTTGTTAATAGAAATTGCGGATTATGACTCGACTGCCGAAAGGAAAGCAAAGCTTTAGCGCGGAAATATAATGTTTTAAATTTACTTTTAGGTTATTTCATCGTTGTTGTCTGCCCGAACAACCGAAGTAGATGTTTAGGGCACGAAAAGATGATAATCATTTCTTACTAATATTTGGTTGCTCATTACGTACGTGCGTATTATCTGGGAAACACCAACGAAGTCGACATGTTCGTTCCCTGGCCGTTTACATAATAAAAGTAATATAAGTATTTTGTCATTAATTACAGTGTTAAAAATGATGTAGTTAAAAATCTGAACTATATGATTTACTCCTTAAGAGACGAAATATATTGTTTTGTTTTGGCCATATATTCCATTCGCTCTCTATCGACTATAGAACCATTATTGTACGAAGCGCGCGATGTTTTCTTTATTTCAAGTTTCAAGGCGATGTTTTGACGCACGTAATTGGTTCGAGACTACTTCATCGTTAATCTTCTGAGGAGTTATTAATTTTACTTTAGTTTTATTTTGAGTGCTCAGCGCGTGTTTCATTTGAATAAGGAGTGCCAACATAATAAACTATACCTACGTAAGTACTTCCCTGGTATATGTTATTTATTTATTTCGTTATGTGCAGTCGGCACATGTATGTACACATATCACATTATTGATAATAACAACTTTTAAAATGAACGAGATTAGGACCAAAGGCTTACAATGGGTGTGGTTTTGGTTGATGCAATAAAAAGTTTCTGTCGATTGAACTTTTTTAACTGCTATAAAGTTTTTGAAAGGTTAAGGCGATTTTTATTATGTACTGTTTTTGTATAACGTTAATGGTTTTTACAGGAACTCTCATATCATCCTGTAATCTTACCAAAGGTGTTCTATAAAAATGTTACTGGTTTGATCAATAGATTCGATATGTAACTATCATTACGTTTAAACCAATGCAAGACAAGTCGAGAACCCAGCCCTCAAAATGTATTGGAATGTATTAAAAAAAATATATCACAGAGTACTTGGTCGACGTATTTTAGTTCGCCTTACATAACTTTTGTCATTGATTTTATCTTCAGACGATTTTCGAATAATAATTACGAGTAATACTCTTCAATTATCCGCAATGACTTCAGTACATGGTACCATTATGCACCTAACTGCACCCACAATTATTATAGGTACCTATTGGCCGCGTTATTTGGTGCAGAGGACACACCCAGACTCGTTAACGGCTAACCTTATGCCTCGTTCAAACGATGTAAATGGTTTCTTCGACTAGAAATGAGCTTTTCATCAGTTCAAGGACTTTGTGGTCAGAACTATGTCATAGTTGGATATAAACATATAGTTATGTAGGTCTACAAGTGGTTTAAATGATACATGAAGAAGAAGAAGAAAACATGCCTAAGTGTTCTGCTTTTATAAGGTGGTCTAATCCTTAGGTTGTTTTATCATAATTCGGTGACTTTTAAATTATTTTTATAAGAGGCATTGTAATTGAATCATTTATAATTAAGTAGGTATCATAACAATAACATAAATATTTCATCACTTTTGATCTATTCGTTGGTAGCTTGATTAAATAATTCTTAAAAGAAATGCTGCTCAAGCCATTAGTTGGCTGTTACTTTCAATTTATTTGACTGTTTGGTATACTTAGACGTTTATTAAGTTGAAATTTCTCTCCTAGTATTCTTTGATATTCACGTGGTTTGTAAACATATCAATTCAATCATTAGCATTAAATACAATAGCTCCTGTCTTATCTTTTCATGAGAATTGTTAACTGTATCGAAATTTGTAGTATTTTGTGGCTCTGGCAGTGCCCTTTACATTACCTGAAACTTTATAAATTGCTTTACATTTTATTGTACCTAATCAAGTACTGGCCCGAGTACTGTACCACATGCAAACGCGGCTGTCACCTCCAACGCCGTCCTAAGCCTAAGCTACATTGCGACAGAGCGCAAACTCATTGTATGTTAAGCGGGCACTTCATCTTTCACACTGCGCGCGCGCCGATTTATTGGCCGTCGCGCCCCTCCGGTGACACGGCCAGATATAAGCTATCTCTGCGCCTGAGAGCCCTGTGCTGTGTCTGATTGAATTAAAGCCTGTGCTCTTGTCTAGAGATAACGGTGCTATGTTATGTAGCAAGTACTTACGACATGACAGCCATAGGTGTGTAGACATTGAAACAAGTTAGAAAATGTAAATATTTGACTTATCTACGCTAAAACTTGCTTATAATATTAATTGTTCTAATTAAAAATCCATTTGATTGAATATAAATATTTGGACGTTATCAAACCGGGATGCAACGGAACAATTCGGTAGCAAAATAAAACTTAACCATTAAGCCTTTTTTTGTACATAGTGGTTTATTTGTTTAAGTTAGTATGAATAGACAATTTACCTCTGGCTTCGACAAGTTTAGTGGACTCATAAGATGAATAGATCGTTTTAAAGTTTACAAAGAAGCGGTTTCATCAGCTCTATTTTAACAATAGACGAACACGCGCTCCCTGTGACTTGATCCCCGAGGCGCAAGCCTCACCTCTGACCTGCGCCGGCGCAGCCGTCGACACGTGCTGCCTCCACGCTGATTGGCCGAGCGAAAGTGAACACTCATCGTTTTGTAACCAGTGTCTTGCTCTGCTCTATTAGGTTTGCTTCCAAACAAAACACGACTGCATTGTTACAAAGATTGAATTAATTCTTTTGACGGCGAAGATTGGTACAGTGCCTATTCATCAAACTTGTAGCGATTTTTAACTGCTAATATTTAAACAGACAATGGATTCTTGACGTTCGATGTCGCTCGGTGACTTTCGATCGCGAATAATGAAGTAGATGTGCTCTTTTTACGTTCATTGATAATTTTCGTAATAATTTGATCGTCGCGATGCTGAAAATAGTAATTTTGATCTCATTCAGACGTTACGTGAGTCGATCTCTGAGAATTGGCTGCCATTGATCGTGCGGCGACACAAAGCCTTGCCAAATCGTTTTATTAATATCTCGACATTTATTGAGTGCATTATGTTTGTTGTTGCGTGACCGTTTCAGTTCTAATATCGAAGGAAATGCGATCACGTGCAGCCTTCGACCGTGTGCGCCTGCGACGATAGTTCGAGTCCCACTCACATTGTTCTGTGACATTTTAGCCTTGCTAATGACAAGCAATTTTGATTTTGAAACAGAACACATTATATTTATATTGTCTTTTAATTCGCCCTAAATAACTTTAATAATTTAACAGAATTGATGACTTGAAAAATGGAGTTCATAAAAGATACGATATTATAAACTTTATTGAATTGTACAGTGGTATATTAAGGTATTTGTTTTGACCTTATTATAACCGAACCTAACCACCTTAAGTTTAGGAGCACCCAAGGGTAACAACTTACAAGATTTAAGTGTGCTAATCTCGACTTTTATCTCCTCATCACGTAGGCTTGGAACTGTCAGATGGGATGTCAGACCGGCTGTCACGGCTGCGATGCTGCTATTGACATGACAATGACAGCAACATCGAAAGATGTCAACATCCGTTGTGATGTAGCTCTTGATGGCATCCGTTTTGAAGTCTTCTTTGAATACCTGACATAGTTTTTGTTTGTCTTCATGTACTGTATGTACAGTCGACAGCAGATCAATGGTAACACTTTGTACTTTGGACCGTTCTTATTATTTGCGTCGTAAGACTTGAAATCGTACTGCAAGTGTTACCATTGATCTGCTGTCGACTGTACAACCAAATCTAAATTAAGGGGAAGCTTTGCCCACTATAGATATTTCACAAAACCAAACGCATGGAATATTAAAGATATATATTATATTTTTTTAATAATAACTATATTCAAGGTATCAATTAGGTAGGTTTTATCTAGGGTGACTATTCACCCTAGAAAAAAACTACTTTTGTATTATTATGTATTTGTTAAGTAATAATACAAAAGGACGGACGGCAGTATATTGGTACTTAAATAACTTATACTAATTAATTAATTAATAAAAGACCTATACATTTTTTGTGATTTAACCAGAGTTAACTTTAGCCTGCGGTTGGCGCAATTGTCCCTAAGTGAGTTTAAGTTAAGCTACAATTGATAAGATGAATTTAACTTATTCATTACATAACATTAAATTTGCAAAATTCAATTACGAAACTAAGAGAAAATAAATAGCTACCATCCCCTTGTCGGTCGATCGCATTTATTATAATAAGACTTTCTACTGCAGGAAGCAATCAGTTGATCTTTTTTCAAACGTTAGTACACTTTCAAAGAGTCGATCGAACGGAAAGTGTTGTACAAATTAAATCAAGCCAAATCAAGCTGTGCTATCTTAATAGCAAAAAATATTATTACAATGCCGTCATAGTTCAGATTCCCATC
Source organism: Tachystola acroxantha (assembly GCA_963506565.1). NCBI lineage: Eukaryota > Metazoa > Arthropoda > Insecta > Lepidoptera > Oecophoridae > Tachystola > Tachystola acroxantha. The sequence goes on from OY735884.1 coordinate 7,412,246, forward strand.
TTATAAAAGAAAGATAAACTCGGATTGGACAGTGGACACGAATTAAAAAAATGGGCAAACATTAAATATTGTTTCCAAAAAAAAATTAGGCACGCATTTCAGATTTGGCGACTAAAATTCAAATTCGAATTGGCAATTCAAGACAGACAAAAAAGTAGTTTGCTCCTCTGATGTTAAAACTGTTTGTGTAACACAATACCCATCATGTTTTATTTTAAAAAGTTTGAATAGGTAATATTTTTATAAATTATGATTAATGCTCTTCATCAATTCTAATAAATGTGTATAAAAACAAACCATTCAATTCAATGACAAGTTTGCGGCTATCATTTCAACACGAGTGCGGTTCAATTCAAAACGTCGAATGAATGGTGTAACAAGTTTAGAATTTGATTTATTAGCCTATACAATAAACATCCTCAGCGGGTCGGCTCATTCATGGTTTAATAATAAATCTTTTATGGGCCTATTAAGACGCTTGATACTAAAAAGCCCTTCCATGTAACTGCGGTTAAACATAAACACCCTTAAGTGTTTCATCGCTTCGACTAATAGTACCTATTAATTAACACAAGTAAAATAAAATGGTTAATATTTGCTGTAATAACTCGATTACTTCGAACACATTGTACCTATATAGCTTTTATCAGTACAGTCAGGTGCCTAAAAGTCAATGTATAACTCACGGATACTCTATGCAATGATACCTCCAACTACACAGTTTTTTGAGAAAATTTTAACTGTTATGTCCATACTTTTCTCAGAATTAGACTGTATCGACTATAACCTACGGTAGATCGATAGTGCCAATAAGAATAGGCTTTTCGAGAGCAATAATATAATGTATTACATTCATCACTACTAACATGTTCTTGTCCAAATAAGGACCTGTGTGATAATTAGGTATTAATAGGCCCTATTAAGACGCTTGATACTAAAAAGCCCTTCCATGTAACTGCGGTTAAACATAAACACCCTTAAGTGTTTCATCGCTTCGACTAATAGTACCTATTAATTAACACAAGTAAAATAAAATGGTTAATATTTGCTGTAATAACTCGATTACTTCGAACACATTGTACCTATATAGCTTTTATCAGTACAGTCAGGTGCCTAAAAGTCAATGTATAACTCACGGATACTCTATGCAATGATACCTCCAACTACACAGTTTTTTGAGAAAATTTTAACTGTTATGTCCATACTTTTCTCAGAATTAGACTGTATCGACTATAACCTACGGTAGATCGATAGTGCCAATAAGAATAGGCTTTTCGAGAGCAATAATATAATGTATTACATTCATCACTACTAACATGTTCTTGTCCAAATAAGGACCTGTGTGATAATTAGGTATTAGGTAAAAATATTTTTAGAATCCATAAGGTCCTGGCCTGCCCTGCGCCTTCTAATCAATTGGAACCAGTCTGAACAAGACTGTAAAATTAATGCACCCACCACACTAACCAGATTAAAAGCCGATACACACTGCGGCGGCGTTCCGTTAATTCAAGCGATCTAATTAACCCTTTAGCAGTTAGCCGCGTCTCAATCAAAACCATTAGAGCAAAGGAAGTGTCTAATGGACTCCGTTCGGTAGCAACGTTCAGAAGATGGTGTTAAGAAATAATTACTATTGGTCACGCCTCCCTTGATTGCTTTTCGTAAGCGCTCATAAATCTACTTCGATTCCTGCCCAGCTAACATGTGTTCTCATTAGAAATAATAAGATAATGGGCGTAGTTGCCCAATATAATAAACATTTTACAATTCAAATGAACTTGCGAGGATATTGCTGTATAATTGTTAATAAGATGATTCCTATATTAATGACATCGTAATTAGAGGTTTGTGCTCACTTTATTGGCCAACGTTGCGTATTTGAGGCGCCTAAAGCTATAAAAACGGCATTAACGATGAACAAAGTAGTTTAATTTTTTAAATGCCACTTGTCTTCTCGATCCTTGATAAGACTTGATGCGTATACACATCCTCAATTGGTTAATAAATCGTGGACAGGAACATACGAGTACATATCTCAAGATCTTTAAAACTGCAACGGAAGCTGACGACGACATTATGGGTAATTAGCTCACAGTTTGTGGGAAGTAGGCAATTGTGGCCTCTTCATAGAGCTATAAAGAAAAAGCTACATAAGGGATTGATCTACGACTAATATTGTAATTTGGGAGTACATACTAAGTGGTAGCTTAGCAGTGGCATTAGTCGGAGGTCTTTGGTGTTAAAATTGGATCGCATGATCGCAGATGAGTAACAGATAGGTGCGGTTAGCGCGGCTGTCGGAAGCGCTAATCGGTCGTTATCTTAAAACAGTGTTTAGCCGGCTCGGCGAGCACCGTATATTCGCGATAGCATCTCATATCGTATGCGCCGTGGGACCCATTCACACGGACCTGAGAATGTTTGACGAACAAAATGGAATGTCAAGATGCACATTGTGTAATGCTATTATACCGGTACTGCTTCGGTTTGACATTCGGTCAGTTTGCATTGAATTCGGTCTGTATTCACGTGCATTTTTCATGAAGGCCTCTCTTCATTGTTTTACGTAATACGACGCGAATATTATTAGCATTTTGATACGATTCTTTCAGAAAGCATGTTTTATGATCTATTGTTACTGAAATACTGAATTAGTATTTTATGCATATCCCGAATATAATTAACGAACATTATGATCTTGAACTTTTGTAAAATCATTACCCATGATACCGTAATAGTTTCCACTTAACAATTTTCTTGGTAAACAAATGAAAATGTAATTAGCGCCACATGATTGATATTAAAGAACTTTGTCTCCATCATACATCTGCAACTCTTCTGGTTATTTGTAGTACTTTATTATTATAAAAGATCTACTATTAATTAAAACATTTCTAGTAGCAATTTATAAGTTACAATTAATATTTTCTTCCATATGTTATGAGTACAAAATATACAAGCACGAATACAAACAGACACCCAGACTACAATACCTTACCAACCCAAGGTTAGACATCGTTTTGCAATCTCTGTCACTCCGATATGGCAGAGGTATACCTAATTGCATACGTACGATACATACCTAGCCATAATATTTCAGCAATGTTTTGACAGCAATTTCGTTCACACTCAACATTGACTCAAAGCCGCTGATGATATTCATTAAAGTAATACAGCACATAATTTGCTGCGCGCACGCAACGGGCACGCGTCTTCGCTACGACACAAAATCTGTTTTAGATTACACTAATTTGTCAGTTCTCCTCGAACGTCTACCAGTCCGTTCCATTCATGCCATGTGTGGGAAACATTATGAAATTGAAAATGATCATATTTCTTTTAAAAGACACTAGGCGATTGCACAAAGATTCACCTAGTTTTCGTCGTTAACTATTCATTATTATGTGCCGTGGGAGAGTTTTTGCGGTTGCTATTGTTATGGTTTTGATAGGTGCATTCCGCAGGACTTGGGACGGTTGTAGCTCTTATTCAATTTGATGTACTTAGTGTATGCTACTGCTACTAACAATAGGTAGGTATTATAGGGTACAATATTCGTATTCTATGACTATTACTTCATCGTATCTTCCTCTATGGAAACGTTGTTCAGTGGTTGTATTGTATTGTGGTTTTTTTGAAAGTGTGTACTGTTGATGTCATTTGGTAATAAGGAATATCAATGAAGGTAGTCAAAAATAAAAATTGTGGTTATAGTAGGTTATAATACCTTACCTTACTTATTTCATAAAATGGGTTGATGTTTTCATTGGAGCTATACAATATACATAGGTTACATTTATGAGTATACAAATTAAATAGATATCAGAGTAGTCTGAAATAATGGAATGAAAGAATGGAATTCCAATTTTGACACATTTCGTATGTTCGTTAATCTGCTTCCCCCTTTACTGCCCAAATTTTCAAACATTGTTTTTTTTAAAACTAAGTCTAGATCTTTCCTGGCTTCTTCTATGTTTGTTGAATGGAAAAGTTCGTTCGTCCATGTACATACAATAAAGATTTATAATTTCTAAAAAAAACAGATACTCAGGACTAAGTACTATGACTACGTATTTGTAATATATATATTGCTCCCGTTTTGTCGAAGGCTCTATGTAAATGCTGATCATCTGCGCAGTTGCGGCGTACGTACGGTAACGAGTACGGATAACAGATCAATGGTAATACTTGCAGTACGATTTCAACTCTTACGACGCAGATAATAAGAACGCTCCAAAGTCCAAAGTGTTACACTTGATCTGCTTTAATGTGTATCTAGTAGATGCTCTTGTTAAAACTGTAGTGTAGTGTAATCAAGAGCTATGCATAAATGAATGCTACATGAATTATCGGCGAGGCTTTGAATACAGATTATTATGTTCATTTAATTACATCTAATCACAGTTTCTATGTAGGCAACTGTGTTAAAAAATAATTAATAAAGGCAATGAAATATGTTCATATATGTAATGTATTTACACTAGGGACTCTTAATATTGTGTATCAAAACTTTTTATAGAATTAATAAGATGTGACGTCAATGTGACGTCACGTCTTCCAATTTAGAGAAACCCGTACTTAATACTACGTTACCTATACCGCAGCTCAAGTAAAGTGTCTTATTTTGTAAACAAATATGATCGTTTAATTATCTGTTGTGATGCAACACTGAAGGAACTGATTGATTGAACCTGTTCATCATTGTGAAAATAAAGTTATCCCATCTAATAATGTGATAAATAACTATGCAATAATCACATAAAAGCTTAAAATGTGAGTAGTTTTTGTTTACAAAATAAGACACTTGATTTGGGCTGCGGTATACTTCTGAACATGTTTCATGTATTTTTGCTACGGGAAAATATCACATCAACGTTAGTTATGTTTCAAAGCAAATTTACGGACAATAAGAAAATATTATATTGGCTTTACCTAGGTATGTAATATAATAGATACGTAATATTATGTAATTATCTGTTATTGGGTTTGGGTAATATAATTTTAATAGTAACATAGTTATGAAACATATGGATTCATTTCGCAAAAGCAGTGTTTATGTGTATTTCGAGTTGGTATAATTTAACACCCGCACTAAATAAAATTATTGCAGTAAATCAAGCGATCGAACTACCTACTGAAGTAAATTATTGAAGTCGAAATTATTAATTGGAATTTACTAACAAGATCCGTAACTAATGTAGAGACGACGAGGCCAGGAGAATACGTTGCAATACGGCTTAGATTGCAATGTGTAAGTTCTAATTGATGTGATGTTGACTGTACATAAATGGATGAATTAAAATCGGCACACGCGTAACGAGATCGTACTAGTAGAGTTAAGTATAAAATAGTAGTACAAGTCAATAAAATGGTATTATAATGATTGCCGTTTCATTACAAGTGAAACACTTCTCTATATTTGTTATCTATGTTTATGCTTCTTTTTTATAGATGACAGCAGCTTATTTAACTCAAACATGATCTGGGATGGTTGAAAATACTTAACTTTTTAAAGTATTTGTACATTTTCAAAATTTCATCCAAGTATTAACAGAACTCTTAATGCCGACATCGTTTGTTTTATTCATCTATAATAATAATATTTTTCAAATAATAATTGTAATATAGGTTACTCTACTATATTACTTATCTACATCTATTTTGATAATATAATAAATTATGATATATGTATTATTTTATAATTTATGCTATCTCGTTATCGCTTTCTGCTTGTGCGAAAATAATATGAAAAAATGTCACGTTTTATCAGCGAACTATTGAGCCTTTTATACGATTGACAGTGCGTAACAGATGACTGCTGAGATAGCGGTCTAAAAATGCAGTTCATTACAAAATTGTCCGTAAACGATCGGATTCGGAACAATCGGCAACGCCAATTAGACGGTCATTGATGACGCAATAACAATTTTTCGTGATTTCTTACGCCGATGGGAGCGGTTATTGTTAGAGATCACGATAATGCCCATTGAACCAATTTCTTGCAACGAAATCGCGAGTGATATTTTAATCAAGGCTTTTTGTAATCGACTTTTTACTTTTAAACGTTCTACTTTTTAACGGTGTTTGTAAGGAAACGTAGGCTATTTACCTACATTGATATTATTTAGCGGTTGTTGCTTTATGTCCGCGATTATTCAGTATTGAAAAAAGAATTACATAATGGTACCATACTATGCACTATACAGAGTGTAACGTAAAGGGTATATGAAGTCGAAGGGAGGGTGTTCAGGAGCGGTAACTGAACAACTTTTGTTCTACAACTTTTCGAATAAAAAATAAAAATAAATTAATGTCTTATACAAATCGATCAGCTGACCGGTACGAAATGTATGAAAAGTCAAAAAAATAATTCACGAAAATCAAAAAGTCGTAGAACAAAAGTTGTTCAGTTACCGATACTGAACATCCTCCCTTCAGCTATAAGGGTATAATAATACCCTTTACGTTACACTCTGTATATATTCTACGCCTATAGCCGACTTTTCGATATTTCATTGGAACATTTATAGGAAGAAGAAAAATAGCAAACTTCCATTGAGAGCTTATGCATTGTAATGAGAGTCTGTTCTACCCGTCCTTTTGTATTCAAAGTGTAACAAATCTACAAAGAACTGGACAAAACTTCATTACATTTCCCGCCCATGTCGAATCGAGTGATCATAATAAGCCTACAATAATGTAGGGCTAATGTTGGCATTCATGTGTGTGAACTTCTGCGAACAATCGGCTTCCCATGCGCCCGATTGGCATCGTAAACTTGCGTCTCTTACGCAACTCCTGCCCAGAAGACGTGTGCCACAGATAACGAAAGTCTTTTTGTGCACAAACACGTGTGAGCGAGCAATATGGGTGCGGATTAATTGGAGCAGGGTCTACTTATTGTTCGAGTCTAGTGAGAGTGTTGAATGTGAACGAGCCTCATGAATAATCCTAGAAAGATGTACTCGTATGGTCATGGCGACGTGACAGAAAGACCCTGAACAGAAGGAACACTGCCCAACCACGTAAGACACTCAGAATGCGAGCTTGAATGGTCAGTAAGTGACACAGCTTGCTTGATGCCAAGTTCCTGAAGTTTGAAGACGGTTGTACGAAACTCAGACCACGACATTCCTATCTCTTCTTCTTCAGCGTCACATTTCGAGAGCATCTATTCTCTTCTTACTGTTACTTTCCCGTAGAGGTTTCGTCTCTGCGTCATAGAGGAAAATGATATGGGACACTTAAGCCCGTATTAATAGTCTGAGTTCAAACCCGTTCAAGAGCGAATTCAGCTGATATACTCTCAAGACGTGATCACCATCTCAAGTATATCATTTATTAATAAAACAATCTTGGGGGCGTATCACACGATGTCCTTCTGAAGTCGCGGTTCGCCTTCAATCAACAAATACGTTCTCAAGTGTGAGTTTGACAGTTCTCTTGAGAACTGAGTTTTGTTTATTAATACGGCGTTACTACTATACATATTCCTAAACGCGCACCTAAGTTACGTTTATTAATAGGAACGCCATCTTGAGGTCGTTCTCAAGGCTCTCCTCTAATTTTGGCTGAGAGTGATTTATTAATACGGGCCTTAATTACGCACACCCAAAACCCCGTGGTTTTTACACTGTTGCGCAGAAGTTCGAGTAAGATGACATGGCGGAAATATTTCAAGTTTTACCGACTCGAAGATGTGCCTATAAAGAATGAAGTCGCTTGCATATTCGATTTATATTCTAAAAGTAATAATATGTTTCACATCCACATGGCTAATTGGTGTTTTTGTATGTTTATCAAATAACACAATCTATAACATTCACTCTATTCACAGCTTAGGTGTCGAATATTAATGAACATTATTACATCGTGTTACCATACAGAGAGCTGAAAAAATTACGCAATACTCCGACAAATATGCAAGGCAAGTCTAGTTATCAATAAACGTCCTAAACACACTTATTATCATACCATTTCGAGCGACTTATTTGATTTCACTTTTAATTTTAACGGCTACTCGTTTGTTTCCATTTACGACATTGCTTCGCCTTAACAGTGTGTAGGTATTAATCTTCTTAGGCCTCTAGGCGATGACATCCTTAGCTCCAATACGCACAAATGTACCGGACATCCGGTTTAATTTAGAGAAAGGCAGACTTAATTGTTTTATTGAACAAATAGTAAACCGCTCTCAATTAGATTTACAATAAAATCGTAATGATTGGTGCAGATTTTCTTTTCCTACTTCTCTGTTTTATTGAGGCTTTTATGCCATAGACTGACGCAGTAAGAATATTTTATTGTAAATTACAGTAATGTAGGAAGAGTTAAAGAAAGCTAGATTTTATAGAGGTACGTAAACTCTAAGTTATAGCAAGTCACGATTTTATTATATAAATTGCTAGGTATTTATACACGGCATACAAAATAAAATTACATCTCCAAACTTATTCTGTACGTCAACTATGTCTAATATAGCATTATTTTGGTGGTAGGCTTGTAGCAACTGTTGTTTACTATTGCCGATTTCATCTGCTATCCTAATAATACTCATATCACAGACAACTTACCCCATAGACCTGTAACAGCGCCCGTGTCTGCCCGAACATGAGCGCGAAATTGCTACGCGACACGTGTAACCTAGAGATATTATCGACATGGACATTTAATACGGCACCACTGTCCCCCGCTTCGTCTCTATGCGCTCATCGTTGACAGAATTTTTTGCTTGCAAATTTGTACCGATTTCATGTCTATTGGGCAAGTGGTCTGTGACTCGTATTCACGATTTATGGAGCCTTCGCTTCTAGCCACGTTACAGAGTTTAATTAATCTTCATTAAGGATAAGCTTTTCTCATACGAGTAAGTAAAGACCATCTCCATCCAATCAAATAAAGGTACGGTTAACAGCAGATCTATGGTAACACTTGCAGCACGAACTCAATTCTTATGACGCAGATAATAAAAACGGTCAAAAGTGTTACACTTGATCTGCTGTTAGCTGTATCATCATCACATTCCTAGAAGTGTTTATCTAGTTATACATCTAAAACGAACAGACAGGACATACGATTACACACATGAACTCAGCAAGATTATACAATTAGGTATAGACAGACGCCGCTCGTATGTATACCTATGTACGCTTGACCTCAGCCATTCGGCTGCACATTATGATAATGAATCTGAAAATTATGCGACAGTCTACATCGCCGTCTGTGCATTTTTTACAATCTGAATTTCATCTGGAATGATGTACTTGAATGCATACTATTTTGGATTTCCTTGAATTTTGATCAGCGATCTATGTCTATGTCTGAAAATGCTCCTCGATTCTGTATTTTGTAATATCGAATACAAGCGATATTCGACAATTTACAAGTTGGTTTAGAGGTGAATGTTGTCTGCGCTATTTTTTGTAGGTGTTTTCGCAAATTTACCCCTTGGAAATAAGCCGAATTTGATTAACGTCTGCACCGTGATTCATGTGTCTGCTGCACCAGACGAATATATTTGACGTCGCATAGAGACAGATATTTTAAACTGGCTGGTGGATACTGGTTTGTGGTTTGTTGCTATAAGATTCTTAGAGTGTGATGACGTCATAAAAAATATTATAGTGACACATGTTGAAACTGGATGAAGGTTGTATATTTGAAGAAATACCGACGACTGACTAGCTACTCGATAAAGAGTGATGAAAAGTGCTTCGTGTAAGTCATCGGTCTACGGCATGTGGATATAACTATTTATGATGTCTGGTAGACTGTAGGTGGAATGGGTATTTAGGAGTCAAGTAGTATAATTCAATGGCATACTTCAAAATGTAGAAAATTAGCAATATTTTCCACATTACTAATTTTCTCCTTAACGTCTCCGACTAAGCTAACCTTGTGCTAGGAGCGACCACCAAGTATGTACTGACAACAGCATGATCAATGGTAACACTTGCAGTACGATTTTAAATCTTACGACGCAGATAATAAGAACGGTCCAAAGTCCAAAGTGTTACACTTGATCTGCTGTTAGCTGTACCTATGTCCAAAGATGAATATCTTGCGCCGACATCGTGCATCCTAGTCAATTGGCGGACTTATCTTTAAAAGCGATCTCTTCCAGACAACATTTGGACAGATAATTAAGTTGGTAAGTTTGATGTATTTTTAAATCGTGTCATCAGATGTAATGTCAAGAAGGTTCTCCATCGGGTCTAGTATGTCACTAGGAAGAGCAATAACTATGCGAGTGCGTTTCTAATGAGCAATGGGTTACAATTATATGCAAATACAGCCTCGGCGCAAGTGGGCTCGTTTTGTAACCGTGCGTTAGTTGTCACACCATTGTCACACCTACCCTCGCTAATTTTGTGACACAATCACACCTATTACGGACGAGTACGTAGGTACATCTCTCTTGAATAACTTTAACTAAATTATACTAGAAATTTGGATAGTTAAACTTGGACCACGCAAAGTTAGTACAGTCGAAAACAGATAGGCCCGTTGGCGAGTGCGGACTTAAGAGTATCAGGTACAGTCTACAGGGGTATACTTTCCCTGTTTTCAACTGTACAGTCGAAGACAGAGATAAGTATACAGGGGGTATCAATAAGGGTGAGATTTTCTCAAAAACTACTGGACCCAATTTAATAATTCTTTTACAGTTACATAGTTTTAACTTTTATCTATCAAACAGTGAAATAATTTTTGCAATAGGTCATGTAGTTTTCAGAAAATCTCAACCTTAAAAACTCTCCTGTACACCTTTCTTTGTCTTCGACCGTACAATTGAAGGTACGGTTTATTGATGAGATGACTAAGGAGTATTAGAAAATATCCGGCAATAGATTTGTATACTTACAAATAAAAATAATCAGTACCTACCTAAGTATATGTTTTTATTTTGGGCGAATAGAGACCTTTTTTGCATATCCACGTTGCGAAAAGAAAATCTAAATATTTAATGGAGCAAAATTTTCGTCGCGTCCAGGATTCGAACCAGGGACCTCGCCATTCTGTGGTGAGAATTTTTTCCATTGAATATTTAGATTATCCCAATTTTATTCTTGATTGTACTTAATATAAAGCCCGAAACAACACGGAATACACTTATTTATATTTATTTACAGTCTTCTGGTAGTACTTGATTAGATATGAATTTACGACGAACTCCGCACTATTAAATATTTAGACCCCGATGGAAAAGTTAAAGTTTCTTTGTTACATTGATTGCAGAAGCCATTATAAATAGGTTAAGGTCGTATTATAATTAAAATCTCTAAACGAAACAGAGGCAATTACTAAAGAGCATGATTATTTTGGTATAAAGTACACGCATAATCAAAACGAGATCGCCATAATGATAGGCACAGAGTCTTTAACTCAATTAAATGTCAAACGTAAACAAATACTACCTACTTCGCTACTCGATTATTTCCAAAGCATTAACAACCTACGCACCGATTTTTTTTTCGCTTTATAAGACATGTGGTCGTTGTTACGGTTTCCTCATCACAGTTAAGGCAGCTGGAGAGGTGGCGCCTGCCAAACATATTGTAATCGCAACACACGTTAATCTGATCGATACTAATAGTCAAAAGTTACTGTAAGTTAAGAACATATGATCTAGTTTTTGCAAAAATAGTATTGCTGCTACGGCGCGGCAGCTATGTTTTCAACAGAAATCTCACCAATCCCGAACGCTGTAACTAACGTATTTACGTACTCGCTAGCGAGTGAACTTTTACAGCAACTCATGTTAATGGTACAGGCTACAAAACAGGTTACGATAACAGTTTAACTCATACTGGAGCAGCACTTCTCCGTCCCCTTTAAGTTATCAACTATCTATTTTTGGTGAATAATTCTGCATTTAGAGGTAATGGAGCCTTTATCTAGATCTCAACAACTCTATAGCCGATTTCACGTTCATTAATCTTGGCTACGACGGAAGTCGCTTGTTCCACGACAAGCCTGCTCTCAAAACGTCAGTTCGCGTCTTCCAACAAAATGTATCAAAGATATAGACAGATAGGAAACCGGAAAGTTGTCTCTTGGCACCAACTTGGCACCTGATCGATGCCAAACCAGACGTGTCTGTCCGTTACCTAACTCTACGCACTTCGAAATAACAGTGAAAGCGAAATGTCTAATTATTTTTTTTGTATTGTTTTTTTTTTGACAACAGAGATGATACGGCATTTTTGAGGCTCTGGTATTTTATTGACGCTTTTTAGCGGCGGAATGCAATCTACATCTGCGGTCAGTGTGAAATAGATTGAATAACAAGAAAGTGATTGACTTTCGTGGGCCAAAAGAGTGCAGGTTGATGCAGCGTACACTCGATTAAATAACTATAGGTACATTGTTAAATAAAAAAGCGGTTCGTCAGATTTAAATTAACAATGTAACTAGTTTGAGCGATAGACTTGATAATACCTTTTTAAATCTAGATTACAAAATGTTATGTCAGGCAACACATTTTTAATTCACTTTCTCTAGTCTATTTAGATATTATAGTGTTCAAATTGATTGCGATCAGAAAACCTTTATAAGAACATTTCCGAACGTAGATGCGAAGAAGCTATATTAAAAGACTTATCGTTAATATGTATTAATTTAAAATTATCGATAAAAAACCTCCACTTTGCTACCAATGTCAAATAAGCAATTTAAAACATTCTCATCATTTAATACGGAGTAAAAAGTAAGTTGAACATTTAGTGAAATTCTCAAAGTTGTGTACCTAAATAAACATTTATTTTTATTCCGTCTTTTATTTTAGCGATATAAGTTAAGATAAGCTCAATTTTGCGAATGTGACCGCCTTAATTTTTATTTCTCTTTTATTTTTGCGGTAGCAGCAGCGATGTAGCGGTCGTCTTTTAGGGAGCTGATACAGTTTGAGAAACACTGTTTATGGGCCGTTGCACATGCAACGGACAGCGGTCCAGTTTTCGTCACATATCTTTTAGTGTAATTTATTTAGTTTGACGTTTAATGCGTAACTTTTAAAAGAAAGTTGAATCGTGCAATTCAATGCTTTAAGATTTAAGTATCCTTTTAAGTTTGAAGAATTTCAATGTTCATTTTACATATTCGTGATTTGTTGGTTCTTTTAAATTTTCGATGGTTTCTGTTGTGATGATACTTTTGTTTAATTACAACATTTTTTGTTTAAACACTTTATTGTACAGTCGACAGCAGATCAATGGTAACACTTGCAGTGCGATTTCAAGTCTTACGACGCAAACAATAAGAACGATCAATAGTAAAAAGTGTTACCATTGACCTGCTGTCGACTGTACATATTAATAATTCTTATAGATCAGTTTACAAAAGAAAGCTTAAAAATAGGTAGGTACAAAAGTAGAGTTATCCCACGCGGGGGTCTCTTCCAGTCATTTTGTTTGATTGTAATACCCAAAATTACCCACATATTAATTCCAATGAAATACTAATTTCGAGTAAAGCTACCTAACTTGTTATAGTTAATGAAAAAAAATACATTGTTCACTCGTCAATAGGCAGATAGATAACTGAAACTCCGGATAATTTAAGCAATAAAAAAATCAATAAAACGATAACTGTAGATGGATAAAATCCAGAAATCCTAAGCAGAACTGAATACAATTGACAGAAATCGAACAATGTTCGACCACAATGGACAAAACTCGAGCAAAAAGTTTGCCGTCGGGCGGCGGCCGGCGCGGTTACGGGCGGCGGCGGGCGAAATAGCGCAACTTGCTTTCTGGTTTACTAGGTCGAATAATCGGGTTTATTTTACTTTTTTTATTTAATTCATTGTTACAATGAGTGAAAACACCGGTGAAACCGTACCCTTCACTTTCGTTTAGGTCTTTTATGCTGCGTAGGGCTAATTGACCATTTAAAAATTATCACTTATATATTTTCCGATCACAATACGTATGTTGCGTTTTTTAAATCTTGTCTATTTGTTAATAATTCGTTTAAGATGGCATAATTATCTCATTATCATTGTCTTTATCTTTTATAGTCGTATATTTCTTACGAAGTAACAACTTATAGTTTTTTAATGGCAAGATAATTATAAAGACGCTTTTATGATTTTAATTATTTTTGTCTAAGATTAATTACAGAATTTCACTCATAGACCTATTAAAAATGTGATCAAAGTGTTAAAAGCATTTTTTCATTAAAACGCTCTAGTGGGTTTGGTAGTAAAAAGTGATCATTGCTATAATTTAATTTAAGTTCAGTCTCGTAAAAGAACAGCGAGATTTCAGTTGCTAATTTTCAGCCAACCATCTGTGAAAATAATAATATTTTATTCTATTTTGGTTTTGGTAGTTTCTTGTTTATTTATAATCCAATTTAGACGAACACATTTAAAACTCATATACATTTTTTATTATATTTGAAAATAAATATTGATTGATGAAGCGAAGTGATTGATTACAGATATGGTTTTTATAATCCCAATAAATGTAACATTCCAGTGATAAATCGAGATCCTTCCAAGTGTCTTCCAAGTGTCTCATTTCTTAGCAGGAGCATGTCGTGAACTATCTTCATTAAATTTATTATCAACACGCATTTAAGTGTAAGATATAAGTGGCTAATAGTTAATAATCAGATTTTTATGTATCATTTGCTGTTTTAAAAAAAACCTTCGAAGATTTTTATTTCTTGAAATATCCGCAAGCACAAAACCACCACCAAATATTTTAATTCACTGTATCCAAACCTACCTGTTGTCACTGAAGTGTAACTAGATCACCTTATCCTTTGCTTTTAAATTTCAGTTTTCATTTATAATCACACCAATACAATATTACAAGTTCAATAGAAAAAAATCCGCAACTGCTCTAATTACACACGATTTCACTTTCGTACTAACACTTAAATATGTTCCATTGATGACAAATATGATTTAATCACACTAAGAAATAAAATGAGAGAATTAAGAGTTAATTGTGAAGAGTCAAAAAAAAATTCACAGTCACTTTAGTATCCATTCCATACGGGGTGTTTTTACAGAGTCCGCGCGAGCTTTAAGCTGCGGAGCGTAGCTGTGTGCGCGTGCGCAGGGCGGCGAGGCATCGCGTTATCAGCGCGAGCGGCGCGCCGCGCGACAACAACAGAACTTGAGCACCGATCTCAATAATAACAAGAAAAGAAAACGGTCCAGTTTCAGCGGGGCTTCCGGATGGCTCGCGGACGGGGCGCGCGCGCCGTCTCGCTCGCACTAGAGGTTTTGTTTGGCCACAGTCCACAGGTAACAGTAATACAACTTAGTAATTGTTGATAAATTTACTGATATCTTGTTGAGAATTCTAAAATGGAGTTGAAAATGGGAAATATCGCTAAAAATGTCAACACGCAATTATTTCGACACGATTTTAGCAATCCATCAATAAAAGGACGATATTTCAAACGTTTTAAACGCAGTATTGCTGTTTGGCGATGCAACTTTAAACTATATTACAACAATTGAAGTCAGTTCATGTACCTATATCGATTACTGATTAGAATATTATGTAAGTGTAATGCTATTATGTGTCGGTCTAATTGCCGACTTCGACAATATAAGTGAGTGATATCCGTTTATATATAATAATAAGTGTAATGCGTTTATTAGATTCAATTCAAATGGTTTGTTTTCATGAAATTTAACTGTGTAGTGAATTATAGGATTTTGTGAAGTACATTGTTTATTATTATGTGTGAAATAGTTTATAGGTCCTATTAAAATATAATTCTTCCGACGACAGAGCTTGGCACATGGTGGATCTTATTAGAATTGTATAAGAGACTCTAATCCTATAAGAAAAGTCTGACTAGCCATAAGGGAAAATGCAATTAGTCCATAAACATATTTGCTCAAAAAATAACTGTATTTCTGAACTGTGTACGAAGTAGTCTTACTGTTTATTGTGTTATCTACGGTTTCGCTCTCTTTGTCTAACGGGACTGCGCGCACGCCGCTTGATAGCGCAGTCGCGAGCGCGACACCGCCCCGCACGCAGCGGCGAAGCCTTCTACTGTAGAGGCTTCGCTGGATACCTTCCCGCCATTTCACGTGAATGAGATCGCTGGCATGTTAATATTCGTAGTTTGGTGCCGGTTTTGAAATTGGTCGATATATTTGAATCGTTGGTTAGCTACAAAGTTTAAATGTTATTGTGCACAAATCATTAATACGTAATTTATTATGAAGCGTGCGCCAATATCTGCCTAGTCACCTAAATATATCTGTCTTAAAGATACCAACACAAAAAAACTTAATAAAAATAAAAGAGCTTTGTCGTTGCGACAATTTTGATATAGAGTAACAGCCGTTCGTAAAAATAAAATCCGTCAAACCTCGTCTTGCTCCAAAAGATAAACTGATTGTTAGCGACTTGAGTGAGCCTAGAAAACTCGATTTATATTATTATTTAACCCCGGCTTAAGCTTTACTTCCTTGGTGCAATCCATCTTAAACTGTAGTTTAACCTCACAGTTAACCATCGATTTAAACAATTTCTGTAGTATGGCTAAATCGCGTCTATTACTTAGAATTTCCTTAAACCACAGAGTAACTTTTAAATAAGGCTTTAATGGATCTGATTTATAAGTTAATAAATATTGGCTAGTTACTTATATTTTTAAAGATTAGTTTCTAGCTGTTTAACCAGTTTTCATTAATAAAATATTTATAAACGGTGCGTCTCGTTGATGTCTTTTGTATGAACTCATGAATATTGCATGAAGTTCTTATGCCGGAGGCAATGTCTTTATCAATAAGGTGTTAAATAAACAGCGTTAAACAATGGAAATGTTGTTTTATAGTGTAATCCATTAATAAAGTATTTTTAAAAGACTATTATTATTTAAATGTAATTGACTAATTAAAACCAAAGGCAACAAAAGAAACAATATCAATTTTCAATAGAAGTCGAAGAAAATCAGATGTCTCTTTCTGACATAAGAGAGTGAAAGTGACAACAAGGACGGCTCTCTCAATAGAGCGCGGCAAAAAAAATCCTTCATGAAGTAGTTATATAACCAAGTTACAAAGTGTTGTCATAAATTAATGTCTTATGTACAAAATAATTATTTAGTTCATGACTTTTCAAACTCCCACATTTTTAATACCAAATCAAAATATAAAGTATACATTATTACAGATCTAAACTCAAAATAAATTAAATATATTTATATTTTTGGATTTCCTTAAAATATTGTGCTAGAATTGTGTTTAGGAGTTCAATATTAAAAGTTAGACAAGGAAAAAATATATGGCGGTTAGATTTCGCGGATTTACATTAAGCAGGAGTCCCTTAATCAAACAGCTCCAAAAATAAGAAAATTTCTGCCGCCCAAGGGCGAGCGTGCAGTACCGCACATCTTCTTATTAAAAAGCAATAAAAGTCACGACATTACATCGATTTTCACGAGAATCGACCCTACTGCCCAAATTCTACAGGTCGAGCGAGATCCAGCGAGACATATAGTTCGACCTATCGGAAAACAATAACATTGGTTCTACTCACAGTAACCCATAGCTAAGATGAAAGACTGGGCAAATGTCGCAGGCATCTGGACTAATGTGGTGACGCCTCCTAGCACAAGCTGGTAGCTTAGTTGGTAGCTTGGTTGATTATAAAATTAGTAATATGAAAGCATTGCGTATTTTCAATTAAATAATGCTCGTATTAAAAAATAATAACACAGGTAATAATTTTTTTTACGTGATTTTCCTTTTGGCGTTATTGAGAGCATCCGGTAATTGTACATACATACATATATATTATGCAGCGGTTTGTGTGAGGATATCAGCATCTGGCTGTACAAACTTCTCAAGTTTTAAGATGCTGGTGGCCAATCAAAATAATGTATTATTATAATAGTAATGTTTTAAATAAATAAAAAATGTACGTAAATTCTCCGAAAAAACAACAACAACGAAGTAAAACTCATTGGTATATGGCCTGGGGTTTGGAGAGCCTCCGTTAGAAATGCAGTGTCCTAAGGAGACAGCACCACCGAGCTCCTAATATATTAAATGCGATGTATTTATTTTTAATTTATCTTTATAATATAAGCATATATAGGAATAGTAACAGTCGAAGAGTACAATAAATGCTTACAAAAGGTAACGCTCTTTAATAACAAAATGATCAATGAAAAATATAACAAAGAATATTTGTTTCATATTCAAGAGAGCAGTGTGTCACAAAACCTTAAAGTGCCGTTCTGAAATTGCTCGGCTCATTATGTTAAAATCAACACCGCAGTAACTCTTCATTATGGCTTGGGGTCGAAAAATGCTCGAAAACACTCGCCATGACATCATATCGGCTCGATCTTGGGCACGGCGAGATGGTTTAAGTAAAGTTTTCGACATACAAAGTCGAAACTGAATTTTTGTTTAATACTTTCGAAGAAGGGAGAGAATCGTTATTAAATTCTCAATGCATTAGCTATATTCAATTAGTTTTACGCCGTAACTATACTATACGTTTTTTTTCCAAAATAAATGTGATTAGTTCACAAGGTCCTACAGGAAGCTTTAATTAAGTACTTAGTGACATGTAACATAGATAGGAGTGTGGCGATTTTCAAGGCAATTACGTCATCATGCATGACGTAAATAAACTAAATAGCGTTACAGATGAATTTATCTCATAAAATTGTAAAGATGTCTTGTAAACCTGATAATTTCATTTATTACCTTTGGCTACTCCTACATCAGACAAATCATGCCTGCTTTTGTATTTTGTGCCGTCTTTAGTCTAAAAGTAATAAATAAGCTATCCGAAAGTAGAACCTTGAGCCAACGTCCTTTTGATTAGTTAACTCAACCGAGTTTTGCAGTAGGTAATAAGGGAATTGTATCATTTACTATCAATAAGGTTTAAGTATGTGAATGGAGTTTTAGTGTTCCAAGAAAACTTAATTGTAATTTTTTCTTATAAACACTTATGCACATAATTCTATAATTGTACAGAATTCAAAAATCTGAATGCCATAATTATGCTGAAATGTCTCAAGTGATTGTCAATTTTAAGATTACGAAGGTTGCAGGGCTATTAACATGTACCTAGATACTTTTACATTTAGAAATTACCACTATTCATTTCATAGTAAGCGTTTATAATTATTATTGCTAACTTAAATTTCAAGATTTTTTCTTGAGCTACATTTTAGCTGCCACATCGGGGCCCGCTTCTTATGCCATTTCGTGTGAAATTACATCGATAATGGGCAAATTCAAGGTTTTTGAGGTGTTCGGCTTATTTAAGAAGAGGCCAGTATACGTCTTCGTTTTAATGTTCAATAATTAAAGTGCTACAAAATCATAAGTAAACTTTCTCGAAATTATATTTACAGTGATGTTTTCTTTCCAAATAAAATTGCTATTCGTCTTCTTAATTCATTGTGGTTGTGGTTTATTTTATTCTGAAATCACAACACCCAAAATACAATGATCCAATGGGAGCTATTACTGTTCTCAAAAGTATAAAATATAGCGGGGGGTTAGTTATCTTTCTCTTGCGATAATAACTTATTTGGAGCGACATTTAATTAGGTACTGTTTGCTTATATTATTTATTTCACTATTTATTTCTATGAGAAGTTAAGTAAATAATTATAACCAGGTCGTTAGTTGTCTAAGTGACGAACCGCTAATTACTCCTACAAAGTTGAATACGTTACATACAATCGCAGCTTGCGTTGCTAATGGAACATTTAGTAAGTTAACACAGTAGTTATTTCAATTAACGAAGTTGGATCGTTAAAGTTCAATTATAATTAAATTAATTAAACTGAAATCAATAAATCATGATCTGCTTATACTGTTACCTATAGCTACTTTAGCTGTTGATTTCTGATTCAATGAATAAAGTACTTGTGTTGTAAGTTTATGTCTTTGGTTTCACTTGCTCTTATTCTGTTTAATTACATAATCTCATTATGAATGTTTTCTCTCTATAATTTACAGCGACACATGTCTTTCGGCTTCATTTTGAATTTTTAAATGTCAAATTACGATTTCAATGTGTTGATGTTGGTAATTGTGTCGATTCCAGTCTCGCACGGTAAAATTAATCGATACCTAAACGGTATGTCATTTAGTTTATTTAAATAAATTACAATTGGCGGGTTTATATGTCACGAAATGAAAATAGCGTGATTTTTGATGGAGAGATGGTGAAGATAGAATTTTTACCCATTATATTATATAAATATAATTTAGAAATTTTTCGACTATGTTTATTTAAGGTAAATGTCAAGCAAAGTTGCACTTTTATTGTACCTAATATTGATTTATTATACGATTCTGGGTTAATTCCACTGGTCATTCCTCGCGTTGGAGGGCCAGTGTCACACTCAAGGTCCATAATTAAGAGACGGACTTTACAAATTAATTATCATAATGACATCTGACGTCCAAGTTTTAACAAAAAATATAGAAAACTTGAGATACAGACCTACCTAACATTTTTAACGTTGTGCGGTATTATTATCTGCGCCACAAGAGTTAAAGTCTTAATTCAAGTGTCGTCTGTTATTGCAGTAAACTATATATTTATCATTATACCTACTTTCCTTCGATAAATATAATTAACATAGATATTTGTTATCGATTTTTTCATGATACGTCGGTTGTTCTAAATTTTTCATCGCTAAACGAAATGTCCCGCTTACTCTTACCTAGTAAGTACCTATAAGTGACCGTGGCAATTTCCTTTAAGTTTAGCTTTAGATTTAGCGTCCACTACAGAATCACGCCTAGTATAATAACGGTATAAAACACTTTACATACACTATTCAGAGTGTATATAGGTATAGATCTCTATGTTACCTTATACCTTCCTTATAACTAAATATTACGATGGGAATGTCTTTATGAATGTCAATATATTATCTTAAAAATAATTTGAGGGTCATTTCTTTAATACATGAAAATGATGGATGACCTGATGTTAATTATTGCGTCTTAATTGCGTACTTAAGGATCGTATTTGGGTTCATAAGCGAGGCAGGTGTTTATCGGCGTCGTAAATTGCAGTACTTTGCCGTCCTCCCATTCATGTAAGTACACAATTTATAAATGCAGCATTGAGTTTTCTATTGATTTATTAATGTTATTGTATTTTAGATGGAATACATTATTATTGCATATGAGTGGATTCCACATTTATTAATTGGAACTACTTATTTTAATTTTTCCTTTTAATTTTTGTTATGTTTATTGTATAACAAAAAATCATTAATAACCTAAACGCAAGGCATTTTTTCCCCTAAAAAATATATCATAGTAACTTTATTGCAGCAGTTCTATATTTTTTGTTATAACTTTAACTGGTGGCAGATAAAAATATACATTATGCTGTTAAGGAGCCATACCTTAAGTCCAAAAATATCCATTAAGCTGACTGAAGGGACCGGAATACCCCGAGTTTTAGATGAAGTTAAGAAATATTTTATATTTTCTGATCCCAAATGTTTTTTTTTTGCAGAATTCAGTAGCTTAGCTACATCTAAGGCCGAGATTCACAGGCAATTTTGGGTGCGAACTTTGTTTTTAAGTTTCAAGTTAAGCTCGCTCTCAAAATTATCTCTGAATCTTGCCCTAAAACTTCATTCGCAACACTCATTGAGCCGCTTACAAAAGTGAAAACTCCTATCAATTTGTAACTCATTGTCAGTTGTCGATTACGCAAACAAAAATTTAACCAGTAGTTAGCACCGGATAGAGATAGACGAATGGCTAAGTTTTTTACCCTTTTGTCTAAAATGAATTATAGTAACGCATCAAAATCATTAAGGCATGTCAATCAAGCCAGGCGGAGGTTGATACTATCTGGTGCAAAACGACGTAGAGTTATTAAACAGAAGTTAGTTTGGACAAGGTAAAGCTTTTGTTTTTATAGTTGTGTTTTGTTTTACTGGCAACTGTTTCGCTAAATTGATTGTCGTGTTCTACAATTTGTTGGTTGCTAAGGATGTTGGAGACCCGTTTCATGTGCAATAAATAAACATGTTTGTTTAAACTTGATCGATTTTGATAATCCATAATTTTTTAAGTTTGTACATTGGGCGGGAGTTTTTTTATCGGCTTGTATAAGTAACTACTTTTTTATATTCAGAGACTTTCGTATTTACTACGTAATTATTCTATGTGTAGGTGGAGAGAATGGAGCATCATAATGTATGAAACAATGCGATTACTGTTATTTATTGAAATGAAACAAACATAATCGGTATTAACAATTAACTTCACTGAAGTCGCGTAAAAACATATTTACGGACAAAAAAAATTACTTCACTAAAAAGTTATAAAATCCATTTATTTTAGATAATTTTTTGAGTATTTAACATATTATTATGTCATAGAATAGTAGCTCCAAGGCATGGCGCATTTATAGTCGAGTAGTAGGCATCGGTATAGTCATTTGAGCTAGGCGTGGTCGCCAGAGACCTTAGAGAGCGGATGTAGCAGCCTCGATCGCTGCCACCACACCGCCACCAGTCAGATCGACGTTTGATGATAACCGCATCTGAAATAAAAAAATAAGTTGAGTGAAAAGGTCAGGCGGCCGCCGCTGCGCCGAAATTAAAGTCCAAAATAATAATCATTACCGCCACAATGAGCGCAACAGGTTCAGTATTTTGACAGCTTAAATGTCGATCCTCGACTCACTCGCAATCCCTCCGGACTCTTTCGACGGCTTTTCTTTTGTACCAAATATAATTTATAATATGATAATTTATGTGTAGCCGGCTCGGATTTTTGGTGAGATCGTATCGTTAAGTTTTATAGCTTAATTTCATAAAGTTTTATTCGCCGAAGCGATACTGTCGCGCTACGGGGATTCTGACAAAAAGAACAGTCGTTTTATACTAATTGTTTATTAAAACTCAGTCGAGATGAAAATAATCCTCCCTGTTTTTGTGAGTGTTGAACAAATATGGATGATCTTGAGGCGCAATGGCGATAATATGACGAGAGTTATGGACTAATTACGGCCATGAATTTACTTGAGTTGTGCAAGAATCTGACATTAAATGCTATCGTGATAGTTTGTATCAGGTAAAATATTTAAATAACAATTTATGACCACGTAATTATGTTAAGATGTAATACAATCTTTTAACCAACGATACGTCAGTATTTATTGGTTGTTCATGACACTTATTTTAAAAATAAATTAATTCAATTAAGCAAATTAATTAACGATTAATCATATTAGAGCATCCGCTTGCGTTCGCTAGAACGATACTTTGAATAGATCCGTAACGTTCAGATGGTGTTCTGATTTAATAATTAATGTGTAAGCTACCGCGAAGTTATCGCGGATATTTGTCCTCTCGCTCGCACCTGTCAAACCGCTGTCCTTAGGTCATTAATCAATAACTGATAACTGCAGTAGATCGATTTGCTACTAATAATATTGCAGTAATGGTTGAAAATTAAATTAGTTATTTTTACATGGACCTAAAGTCTAAACTCACTTCTGTTTTCCGTAGGATTAGGCAGGCAGAGACGGACGATGTACGGACAACAGAAGATCAAAGGTAACACTTGCAGTACGATTTTAAATCTTACGACGCAGATAATAAGAACGGTCTAAAGTCCAAAGTGTTACACTTGATCTGCTGTTAGCTGTACTTCCAACTGTTGCAATTCTGACATACCATATGTCTTCAACATTCATCTTATTTTTATCCTAATGTACGCTCGACGGTTTGTAGTAAACCGTACTTACGCTTTATTAAAACATCGCCAACTTTGTCGATAAAGTCTTCCCTGGGTTTACTTCTACCGGCTCTTCCATTAACATTCGCTCTATTGTATGTACTTACTTACTTATATATTTCGTCTCCAACTTTCATTCGTTCATACAATATCTTATAATCACACCCTCCTCTGTTCACTGCATTCATGGTCCTTTCACGATTTCAAATTTATATCTTAATGTTATATGATAATGTTAATGTTAGATGTTAATTTCCCTAATTAGTTGGTTGCCTGGAAGAGATCGCTTTTAGCGATAAAGCCGCCAAAATTGTACATTATGTTTGTATTATTCTGTAATCTTTTTCCGTAATTGTTGTGTTTTATGTACAATAAAGTGTATTTGAATTGAATTAAGGCGCAATTTTGAAAATAAATTATATGCCCTACTATATTAAATTCTAGAGGTTATGCTATCTGTTTTATCCTCTTTATCTGCTAGTGGATATTTTCTCGCTGCATATGCATGTATGTTAAATATTGAATACGGTTATCGTAATTCCCGAAGTAATAAAAAGACAGGAAACAGAAGCTGTAGATATGTACAGAACATGTTAATACTGCGAGATATAAAGATGACACAATCAATATGTAAGGCTTCGTATGCGCATATTTTCAGTTTTTCTACGAAGGCTACGGCATTAACTACTAAAATTAAACGTCTTAAATATATATATAGCAATCTTGGGGTGACTATTTAGAGACTGATGAATACCGATACGATTGGATAAACTTCGCTCGATAGAAAAATTCGCAAATATACCCTTTCCACGTCTTTTAAAATGAAAATTATATCTAACTGAAATAGTTATTCATACATAATATATATCAAAATGTAGGGTACTATAAATACTAGAGCTTATTTAAAAAAAATCAGATTTTTGTTGGCGTATTTTTATTTCCCTGCCAAAATTCATAAAAATACGAATATCGAGGCACTGCGCCGCCGTGCTTTTCACTCCGCCGCCGCTGCGCATCTTGTGTCTCACTCTTGCTTTTGACAACCATATAGCGCCTTAAGTATTTTAGTTAAGAAATTTAAAGACACTAGAAAGAAAACTTATAGTTATACCTACTTAACCTATATAAATATATATGTATCTACATTACAGGATCTATTAAGAGGTGATATAGGATCTTAATTTTTTCTGATCTAGCTTTAACCCATCAATATTGATTGCAGAATAAAGTTCGTCATCTATGTTCTTTATAAGTGATCAATATTAATTAATTACTCAGGAGAAACGTCAGGATATTCAAGTAAAGCGGATATACATGGTTAAAATATCCGACATCGAATTCCGTAATATATTTGTAATTAAAAATAATCGTCATCTATTCTGTTTAACTGTTCAATAATACCGCAAATGGAGCAGGATACGCAATGGCCAACAATTGGAGCTATAGTTTGCATGAGGTTGAAGCGCGGCCCGGGGGAGGGCGAGCGGGGGGAGGGGGGGAGGTGCGCAGGCGTGGTCGGCGCCGGCCGCTCTCCTTGACTCCAGCACCAAGCATCGCATGATCTCTGCTGTTATAGCGCGCGCTATATATTTGATACTAGTAATTTAAATTATACTTTAATTTGGCTGCAGTCGACAGCATATTAATCTACAAAAAGCACTGCAATCTAAGCCCTTTTACAGTAGTGTGAAATGTACAAGTGTTATACGAGGTACCTAGTAATACGGCTTTAGCTTACATAAGAGGAGCTTTAAGATCAACTAAGACTTGAAATCGAAATAAACAGTAACTTTACGAGTGATAACATAAACATTCAAAACATTCCACATAAATTAATTTAATATCAAGCGTAACGTAACACACGGGCACGCTACGTAATGGCAGTACGGGATAGTTTGCAATATTTTTGTGTAGGTTGATGCTGTCATTGTACGGCAGATCAATGGTAATACCTGCGGAACGATTTCAACTCTTACGACGCAGATAATAAGAACGGTGCAAAGTCCAAAGTGTTGCACTTGATCTGCTTTGATGTATACTACCTTAGCACGCTAGATCAACCGTCGACTAAAGCTTTCCCCATGTGCCCAAAACAGCGGGTTAGGTTTGAAAGCACTTGGCAATTTGACACGGAATAGAGACCTGGTACCTACTCTTGCCGTATTGCCATTTTGTACCATTGGCGTTAGTTTCTAAGCCATGATATTCTTCTTCTATCTGGCCTTCTTCTGCCCTGAATCATTCCTTCAAGACTCAATTGTAGAAGATCGATAAATTTTAATAATGGTACGTAATTATCAAGACCCCTCGGTCGCAGTGGCCCGGAGTGAATGTGGCGACTGTACGGGTGGACCGGCCCGTGATAACGCGCCCGGCCGCCTTATCAGAGCGCAGTTGTAACCAGCATTGCACATTGCACTGCACTACTTACGTGCTTTGTGTTCTCGTAGGCAATTGTACCAATATAGGATACTACTAACTACTTAACAAATACTACTATTACATATACATTATGGCTACCATTCGTCCGGGGGAAGGGTGATTATGTTGGAGTCCCACCAACTAAAACTCCTAGGATGGTCCTCTTCCACCAAGATGGACAGGACCACGAGTTCACTACCGTGGCGAGGCCATACGCCTAGTTTAACCCCCACACTATAAGTTAGAAGGATACCGTGGAATATTTTATAAAGTCACGTTTACGGATAACAGTGCAAAATTTTGAATGTTTAAATGTTGTAATGTATTCTATTGTATATAATAGTTGAGATGCCGATATTGATAGATTAGCACCGGCTTTGTAGATCTATTTACATCAAATGCACAAGGATGCGCATCGGAGATTATACATTGGACAATATCCAGTAAACCAGAAGACCGTTGAAAATTACTATACCTAAATAGTATTCATTTGTATTATGGTATACCATAATACAAATTTTAAAATGTTGTAAAGATGAATTATTAAAGAAATTAGCAAATATTATTATTAGACAACTCGTGCAATACGTCTCGGGCCGATATTCATAGACAGTTTTGATTGCCAGCTGGGTTTAAACTTGGTTCTACAAGTGTCAGACAGATTTCGTACAATTTTGGCGATTGTAAGCGCGAAATGACTTAAACTTGCGCTGAAATATGTCTATGTAGACATAAATACGAGTATAATTTTTTAATAATAATATTCAAATAGATTGAAATAAAGTAAGTAGATACTCCATTATTTTAGAAATGTATTTTCCTACGACAGTTTTTCCATCGTCACAGTTAAGGCAGGTAATCTGTTTTTATGCCATGCCCCATATTTGCATAACCATTTAAGCTACACGTCGGAGTATTCATAATCGCACCTACACGTCATAATCTTGATGCTTGCTGCCTGAGATCATACTGGTAGAAATAAGAAGAAGTGACATTATACAACGTCGTCATAATATTAGAAGCTTGGATTTCAGACCTAAGCGAATTATTTCCATAGACGCTGTTCAATAAATAATAATAAACAATTTTACGTAAACTATTTTATGAACAATATTTTCATTTTCGAATAATTGACTATTACTGGCTAATACTGGCAGCTCGTGATCTTATTATATCAGCAAGCTAAACAGAATCTGTAAAGGCAATTAACGCTGGTGGGACCAATTTACGATGAATAATGAAAAGAACACTAAAATACGGGTATATTATAAAACTACGAGATGGTTTATGTCTAACTTCTAAAATTTTGTTCATTCTATTATTAGGTATATCTCTTGGTATATGTGATCCCTCGATATCAATGCGTCACCGCCTTCCGCGTTATCAAGTAGACTAAAGATGATCCCATAATTTACGTAAAAATGTGGAAATTATGACAGATATTTTCCGATTTTGGTTGTTAATGTTTTAATCCTATTTTTAATGCATGTAAGGCTTCTGTAGGGAATTCCCTCAGAAGTAGAACAATGATAAGCGTAAGTATAGTTCCGTTAATTTGATTCCGTTTTAATGAGAAATACTAAATTAAATACCACCATTAAAATGTTTTGAGACCAGGTTAATTATAAAAGCATTAGATACCCTTATCAGTATCATTGGTACTTTTCGAATTTAAAAAAATCAGTACAAATTATGCGAAAAGTACCAATAAACTAGAGCCGATGGTGACCCTACTCTAGATGGACCAATTACGAGCATTCATATTCATTACGCATAATTCCCATCTGGATAATTACAAGGGAAGACACCGAGATCTAGACCGGCAAATAAGGAAAATGTACATTTGTACTGGTAGATTGATCGTCCATATTAAAATACTCGTTGTAATATAGTATGTAGTTAGATTATTCGCATATATCTTAAAAATCCGACAAATGCACACTGAGTAGGTATTTCGTTCAACTTTTAAAGATTCGAATGTAAAAATTTAAAATAAAATCACGTCTATTTTTTTAAAATATAAGATCAACAGCGGCCACCACAGGTACTAGAAGCAAGTTTGCGCTCATGTGCGGGCAGACACGGCCGCCCTTCTGTTACATCTATGTGGTAAGTGGTCTGTGTGCTGACAAGATTAGGCGGTGCATTTTTATGGTTAGATAGTTCTATATGAGTTTCATTTCTATACACAGTTGGTTGGAGAGGAGTGGTAGTCTACAGGTAGTCTAGATATTGGGCTGAATGTAAGTCGTTTGCGGATTTAATGAGATACTTTGCGTTGAGATCGAAAAATCCGATACACACACTAAGACAGAGATAAGTATACAGGGGGCTTCAATGAGGTTGAGATTATCTCAAGAACTACTCGACCGATTGTAAAAAAATCTTTTCTAGTAGATAGTTTAGAGTATACACTATGTAATTGTAAGAATTTTCAAATATCAGTCAAGTACTTATTCAGAAAAGTTAACCTTATAAACTCTCCTGTACACCATTATCGGTGTTAGACCTTAAATAATATTTGATAATAATTTTATAAATATATTTACCTGTTCTTGAGAAAAATGGCATTGATAGACAGACAGACTAAGTGATCCTCAATGGTTCCGGTTTTTTTTCCATATGAGGTAACATAACTAAAAAAAGTACGAAAAGGCTTTATTATTTATTTTTGGTAATGATAATGTTATGTATAGATGTCACATTATCAGTTTCCATAAGTTATAGGTACCTATAGGTTAGAATTGTAGTCGTTATCAACATTAATAGGCGCTCCAGATTACTTTGCATACGATACACCTCACAATAACGACGTTAACATTATGATAAGCATGTAATTTCCAATTCAAAATATATCGCAACTAATCATACAGTATAATTTATTCGAGCACCGGTGTATCATCGGCGCAGGCTCCGCAACTATTTGTAATTACTTGTAACATTGTAACTACCATAGGTAAGTGCGGACGTAATGATGATTGATGACGTTAACAAGTTTCCTGAAAGTATAGGGACTGGTGATGATATTCATATGGTTTGAGATGAATATACCTATCTAATGCAGATCAAGGCGATTAATAAAATAAACCATGAATCAAATCACTCGAGTTATTCAAAAGTTCCGATTACTTTTTTTACTTATGAGATACTTTTTTATTTAGGTATAAGTACCTACATTAATAATTATAAAAAAAACCGACTGCGAAATAAGCTGACAACTAAAAAGTGTGAAACCAGTGGCCAGTTGGCGAGTCATGCTATGAGCTCGTAGAATTTAATACAGACGAAATAAACTTATTCTCACTTTTTAACTAAGCGTTTTAAGCCTTCTCGTGAGAAATAAGTTTCTTTGATCGAAGCGTAGTCGCACGTCTAATCAGTTTATAGCTATCGTAATTCTAACTGACGTTCACTTAAAATGTATCTAACTTTATTCTCTGATCTTGACGTGTAAATGTAAATTCAAAAAATAGTTTGACGTGCAAAAATGTACTCAACGTGCTTACTTGCAATAAAGAAATTTGACTTTGATTTTTGACAAATCTAAATAAAGGATGCCACTAAGAACCGACTTAGGTATACGAGTATGGGTCCTTACCATAAAGCAAGGAACCGCCAGTGGGGTTAGCCATATTTACAACGCGAATTATAAAAAGTTTTCGCGTCTCACTGTTTTCCATTGTTGGACTTTTCGATATAAGTCGAACATATAGAAACAGATTTCTCTTTCTGACGTGAAAATGAAAACTAGGGCGAAGACCTGCCCCCATACAAAATATACTTTAGGCTTTCTCCATGGAGACAAGGAAACATTATAGCTTAATATTTCTTTGGGATCCTAGAATGAGTTGCGATGATTGATTTATGTTTCAAAAAATCCTTATTTCCAAAGAGCAAACCGGCTAACCTGATACGCATGAGACATGTATTCCGTAAGCGCGATCCCAAGGCTCGGCTCCGTGCCGTATCGTCGTCGTCACGCGATCCGCTGGTGTAGAGTGTCGAAGATCGACTTACCCATCGACATATCACGAGCCTAGAATGCCAACGTACTTGTATCGCACTAATTAGCTGCGGATTCACTACGCGTATTAGGCAACAATTAATTAAATTGTAACTAAATTGATAGATTTAACACGTGTAGCCGCTTTCTGTTATAACTTTTTGACTTTTCCAATATTATATATATCAACCTTTGGAGCGAAACGTATCGATATTCGGAAACATCTGAATAAAAAACATTATCATCCACTTTCGGTAGTCGCGTAAAAAAAACTGACTATTGAATACATTACTTGCATTGAAAGCTAGATATTGCTTGATCGATTGCTAGGCACTTACTAGTCTAGAATGCATTTGGGTGACATTCATTAATCGTTTGTGTTAAACAAAAGAATATACAGAATATGCAGGTTTCATAGTGATTCCTGTAATTTCCGTCATGTTTTGAGAATAGTCGGTAAATGTATATTTACACAGGTTCTCTCCAAAAACCTAGATGAGCTCTATGATACAGTCGACAGCATATTAGTATAGCAACACTCCACGCGATCGTAATGTGGCGTAGATTGCCATGACTGACCATAGAACCAAGTCGAGCCTTCGCAACGTAAAACCTGACCTAATACAGATGACCAAAACCCTCATGAATAGACATATAACGGTAATAAAGGCTGTCTTTCTTACCAGGAATTACAAAACCTGTAAAACTGATGCAATAATCATCGCATGACACTGAGCATTAAACAAAACCCGCGAATTCACGCGAGTTTTTGTTAATCGTGTAGAAATACATTGTGCAGAGCAGCTCTGCTCTAAATGTGCCGATATGTCGATCGATTGCACCGAATTCACTTCACTGTGTTGCACCTCACACCCGTTGTTACAAGCTTAGAGGAATTAGGCCTTATTATATATATTAAACACTATTACAATTGTGACATCATAATAATTGAACTTATTGCTACATTGTGTTATTTATCTTTGTAGCTTTTTTGTTATACAACAATGATTTATTATGGTCAGAAACAAGGCAATAATCTCATAGCGGCAAAACAACGGCAAAAAAATCCGTTCGTCCTTATAACCGTGTGTATGCAAGAAAAATTCAAATCGTATAGATTTCCCGATTTGGATAAATAGCTGTAACATTTGTCAATGGCGCTTAGATTCCTTTATTTGTCCATTATTCAACCCTAGCGACACCGATGTCTGCACCGGTACAGTGCAGAGACAAGTGTGGGCGTCGACACGCACCTCTCGTTTGGCGCGGCATGCAAATGTTTGATATACACGACACAACTTTGGCCGATAGTGTATTTGGAATCCTGTTTGATTTGTGTGGGCATTGTTAGCTTTTGTATCCTGGTGTTTATGTCCCCTACACAGATAAGGTTAAGAGTTACATTGCATTAAGAATTTAGGTAAGTTGATATTCTGTTTTAGGAACAACTGACAACCATTTTCTTTAAATAATGGACTCGACAATTTTATGTCATTTGCCAATGTCAAGTAAAATTAATACTTAGTACAGGGGAGTATGCTTGAATCTGCAACCAAACTGGACGAAGGGTGATTTTTCATTTACGATGAAAGATGAAGCCGAGGAATCCTTAAAAAGTGCACGAAACTTAACAAACACATCTTCTTTTCATCACTCCAATAAACATAAATATTCGCGGACATTTGCTGGTTAACTTAACGTGGTCATTATTCATTACACAGTACCAAACTATTTATTATAATTATTACACATGCGATGCTATAATGTCCATTCCCATTGTGTGCTTTTCAAATGTTACGATAGTCAGGATCAGGATACATGGCGGTTCGTTCTTTCTATGTCAGACTGTACTTACCTACAAGGAATAAATAATCACATGAATTTTATATAATTTGGATACCATGTCATTGCACGGCTGTGAGCGTTTTAAGTGTTATATTTAAACCAGAGATGCATAATTTCTCAGAATTGTTAAGTACTTGTATATCTGACTTGCACGGCAATTACGCATTTATTTCCAATGTTAACACCTTAACAAATGTCAATATTATAGCGTTAATATATGTAATCATATAAAGCTAAAGATTTTATGCGCGCACCAAGGTTTTAGGTATATGAAAAATTACAACATAAAGCTAAAATATCACATTCGCTAAGAAATTAATGCATTTGATATATTTAGACATATTAAACTCGGCTGTGGCTGTCGTAACAAGGTTTCTTAGTGGCACTTACCAGTACGTGAATTAACTTTAGGCTACGTGTAGTGGTTTCAAATAACAAGTAGTGGTTTCATTCAGTCGAAGAGAAGTGGCTTGAGTCGACATGAACCAGCTGGAGGCCACATGGATATAGAAAATTACAGCATCATGTCGCCTCACGTTGTCTCACTTCGCCTCATATTGTCACTTCACCCTTCAAACGCAACGTTTTTTTAACTGCCCGGGCAACAAGCACCACTCCTGGGCAAAGGTTCCTCCTAATCCCTCAACACCTCTGGTAGTACTAACGATAGGACGAAATAGTATGACCACGAGGAAACAGCCGTCATTTTATTATAAAATACAGTAAAGCGTATCCAGTGTGTGCTGAGGGCTAAACAACAGTTAGGTTAGTACGTTGCCATTTTCCGAACAATTTAGAAATCTCACCTCTATGTTATCACGTCCAGGTCGGGCTGCGGGCTATGATAATTAAGTCGGATGCAGACTGACGCGGCACCTCGTTGACCGCCGTATCTTCACGCCGGGGGCGCGTTGCCGAGCTAATGCTGCATCTTCGAGTCATCGTTCGCTCCCCATCGCAGGGTTGGACCATAATGGTCTCACATTAATTTAATATTTTTCAGAATTTACATTTAGGCACACTACTTCACGAAATGTGCCTACATTGAGGAGGAATGTCATGAACATTTACATTCATAGTATTAGTTTGATTTAACACCCATATAACATATAACTACATTATATTTTTGTAAGAAAATTATGTAAAGATGAAATAAATTAAATATTATTATTATTTTTTATTAAGTTTACACTATAGTATCATATTTGAATGTAATATCTATCTCTGTGTAATACCTGAAT
Organism: Tachystola acroxantha; assembly: GCA_963506565.1. NCBI lineage: Eukaryota > Metazoa > Arthropoda > Insecta > Lepidoptera > Oecophoridae > Tachystola > Tachystola acroxantha. Next base: position 7,445,496 of record OY735884.1, read on the forward strand.
ATAATTAAATAGAAATTTATTATAAGACCGTTCCTCAAAATGTCTTCGGAAACCATATTTGTAGTGGACAACTCAACCTTTCGGTTTGTTTGTATCAGATATATACCACTTCCAAATAAAACACACAAACCGGTAGGTAGGAAATACCTAAAGTCGAGGACGTCGAAGTCAACCCATAATAATAATTTCCTCGAGTGTGGTTTAGGAAGAGTTGGGAAAAGAGTTGAGAATATGGGTGTTATTCTTATACGTGTAGTGCCTGCTCGATTTGTGGCCATTGTAGAACCAGCACCGGCCGTGATGCCCGCGGACACGTTTGACATTAGCTGGAAATAAACATTGATGATTCGCTGTTTCCATGTTTATGCGGCAAACGGCCCATCGCGGCTTTCTACACAATTTATTGGTGTACTTACAGACAGATACTACCTGGAAAACTAAACGTAAAAGAACACTTCCTTAACCAAAGTTGTTTCGATTCTACTGTATAATGTGCCTAACCTGAACCTAATTATAGAGTCCATTACAATTATAGCAAGTGTGAACCGTAACTCACTTGACCAAATTGTGTATTTCGTGCCAATTGAACCTATCAAAGGACTTTGTGAAGTTCTACACCATCTGATAAATCGCTGTCTATCGTTCTCTCATCTTGTTAACCATCAAAACTGTTCAATAATCAGGTACCTCGTTACTAGCTTCATTTCCCTGGGTTTGTTTATAGCTCGGAATACATCAAGTGGCAGGAAGCTTTAGTTACGAAGACCTACTGACAACGCGCGGACTGTTAGAGCGCTCTGACGATCGACAGGTGCTGTACAATCACGGGCAATGGCTTCAGAAGACGGTCAATAGATGTGATTCTATCGTGGCCTGAAATGTATGGCAGCTGCACACTTGGCGACTGTTTGGCAATGTCGCCAATTTGGAATTTCAATATGAGTTGGATACGTAGCTGGCGACTTTGCACTGACGTCCCGGTGAGGTAGGGTTCTAATCCTAAACCTAAGCGCAACTGTTACTTCTCACATTGCTACATCGCGTAAGAGTGAGCGGCACGTCTCCTTTAGTGATAATTAAAATAATTAGGGTATCACACTTTGGAATTAGGTTTGTTTAAAAAAAACGACCGCCAGAATTAATACCAATGTTCCAATAAATCCTTCGGAGAATCCTTCATGATTAGGTCACATTTACTGATTAATTAAGAGGTCCGTCTGCCCGTTGCCGTCTGTTGACCCTTATTGTTTAAAAAAATCCGGTCCCACCCTCGATGTAATATTCAAGCACTTACATATTTAAAAAAAATGAACTTTCAAATCTGTCAGATTTAAAATATTATATCTATCTGATTTGTTACGCCGCTAATCAGATATATATCATATTAATGTAATTAGTAGTATCAATTAGTATTTCTGCGAAAATCTAATTTCCTCGGAATGCTTAGCACTTGCGCACGCGCCAGTGCAGGCTCTGCGGACGTATTTAATGGCGGGAAACGGCGCACAAATTAAACTGGACTCGTGTCACTCCGGCGCACGTCTCCGGTCCTTCACTTGTTTACTTCATACCAAGTGAAAGTGATACCTTTTAGTTTTAACTAATGCTACGAAAATATATTATTTGAGCTATCAAATATTCTGAATATAAATTATGAAGCATGCATTGGCTAAAGACGCCGCCGGGCTGCGAATAAATCAGAGGGTTTCGATTACCATCGTCGTGGCGGATAGATTTTTCTATATATTTTTTAACATTTATAATGAGAGAAAATATAAATAGCTATTATTGATACATTACAGGTTAATAAACAATAATTTAAAAAGAAAAGATTAGGTAGTAAGTAAAGTTTTAGTTTGAAAAGAGTATGTTCGGTGCTTCATTTAAATTTAGAGTAGGTTATGTTACACTGTTTTGGTGTTTCATGTAATTTAAAAAAAATCATTCATGTTTCTTAGGTAGGGGAGCAAGGGGCTAGATGTAACAGGGGTAAGTAGTAACAGGGCTTTTTCACTAGGAATTTAAACTTTATTAACGTATTTCTTTGACTTTATCTTATCGTTATAACGCGCCACGCCACGTCATCACAGTCAGAGTTCCGCCAGGTGGCGTATTGAGTGGGTGTGTGCAAGCCCTCCGTTGTCGCCAGGTAATGTATTATTTTGCTTTCGTAAACTTTCGATTGGCTTTATTATAATCGACTAATTGGAGCTTTCTGTGTTTTATTTCATGTTAAATTTATCTATGTACGATGTCGTGTAACAGTTTTCGAGATTACTAAGTTGATTTAATAGTTATCGTTATAAATATTAAAAATTATGCCTTGGGGTTAGTTGTAACAAAATCTTGGGGTATGTTGTAACATGTTACAACTTGCCCCCATATTGCTGTATGTATGTGATTGAAAATGCAATATACCTTATTTTTTTTGTTTTTTGAATGAGACTGTATAAGACAAAGACAGCGGGGAACACAAAGCCAGGAGGTATACGAGTTAGCTGCAGCTGAAGTTTTAGAAAACAAGTGTTGATTACTCATAGAAAAAGTATGTTTCAGTTGATTATTTGATAGATGATTCATTTTATAGAAGTACCTCAATATTTTTGTTAAATACCTAATGATATGTTGAAAACAAAGCTAATTGTGAAGATAATAAATGATTGAAGGTCACATTCTCGTTTTTTATTGTTGTTACTACATGCCCCAATAGATGTTACAACAAGCCCCAAGCACGGGGTAAGATGTAACACTTCCCTCTTTTTATAAAAAAAATAATTCTGAAGAAATTAGACATAGATTTGATATTTTTTCAATTAGAATTAATTAAAGAATGGTTAGAGTACCGATCATAGTTTAGTTAGTGGTAATTTAGCCAATATATCTCAAGATATATTATTGTTTTTAAAAAATGTTACAACAAGCCCCTCGCTCCCCTACTTTATCTAATGCAAAAAACACTTCGATGCATAGCCTAAACGTATCCATGTATAGTAGATTCATTGAGTAGAGCCTGAGTTGCATCACAGAGCACCTGCTGGCTGATGCATTAATAACTTCATCTGCGGCGGAGAGTTATGGCCTGTTAGCCGCCAACGGGACCGTTGTTGGCTTGTCCGTCTGTCTGTAGCGCGCTGATTTAGATGTCCTTAGGCACTTCCTGCGAAGGTTTAGACGTTTATTTATGTATGACTGTTTGCTTAAATACATCTCAATCGTCGGTATGTATAGAGTGTTACAAAATTAATGATATGTATGTGGTTTGTTTGTTGTATGTACTATGGAAACATTTCTACTGATGAATATAAAATTTTTGCCGAGATTTAGAGCCAAGTTTGAGCCAACTTTTAGACCACGTTTCCACACGCAAGAAAACTTCTACCAATGTGTAACTGTAAACTGCATAGCAAGTGCGGAGTTTACACTTGCAAGCTTGAAATCTTCAAGGCGGTTAGCCATAAACGTGATTAAAAGTTATTCCACGGGTTAACCTCCACTTTCAAATTTAGCTTTTTTTGACGAAGCGTGAAAGCGTCAAAAACGGTTTAAGGGAAGTAAGGTTAAACTAGGTATATGTGGTCCTGTCCATGGTGGCGAAGAGGAACACCCCAGGAGTTTTAGTTGGTGCAAGTCCAACATAATCGCCCGTTCCCCCGGACGGGCGGTATACATAATGTATTTCTCCTGGGTAACAAAAAAAAAAAGGTATATGACAAACAACACTCGTGTTACTATGTGTTAGGAAATGTAAGTATTAACAAATGCAACCATTCTAATTTCAGAACTATTCATGCAGTGTAAGGAGATTTTGAACCACTAGTTTTGCATACTTAGCCAGACAAGTAGGGAACCAATCGGGCCTACACATCAGCCGCATTAGCACGAAAGGTGTCGCAGTCGCTCGACCCCGTCGCGCCTCTAATGAAGCGATAAAGCGAAGCTAACTGCCTGAGACATCTCTTGACACAATCTCACTTCGGTTGAAGAAAAGAAAACTAGAAACCTTTAAGATCCACTTAATTCATGGTCAAATACAGTTACAAAAACAGCTACAGCAACAGTGTCATTATAAGTATTGACTATTCGTCTTTATCAAGATAACGAATGACGAATTCAGTCAGCAATTAAAAATGTGTAAACGATTAAAATTAATAAAAGAAGCAATTCGAGAGAATTGCATATTCGACAAAATCGTAGGCGAAGCCTTCAAAGCCTGTGTTTTATACTACCTAAATAGATTTTTCTAATAGTGAGATATAAATACAGTGTGATACAATACCAAAATGTGGGTTATAAAATTTATAATGATAGTTGGTATTAATAAAACCATTACATACCGGTTACTTATTCCACCAAAAATGATGATGTGTTTCCACAATTTAATAAACAACATTTTAGTGATGATTCTGTTAATAATCCGCAATTACGAAATTTAAGATAAAATTATAGCACTTGAAATCACTTTTCTGATTTCGTAATATCGTCCAGAGCCACATTATGGTATTTTAAATCTTAATATGTGTTCCCTAAGCTTTAAGTTCAAGGCTCCTGTATCTAGTTTTAGGATGTTTAGTTTAGAATGCTCTCATTTCCAGATTATTCCGAAAGATAGGTAGCAGCCTCATGCAAAGTACTTCCCGTTGAGATATGAGCATCGTCCTGCCTCGTATATTATTTATCAGGGGATGCCACACACGATGCTACCGTATGGGACCTTTGGCTTCAGGCTTTCCTTACTTTTATGATGGTCATTGCTTTAATACACGACGTTTACTCAGCTTTCTCGGAATGAAGAGAACTCTGTTAAGACCGGAATTTATATGACTGTATCATTTAATTTTGTAATCTTGTAGCATTGTCTCGGTTTGCAATTCAGACTCAGTTAATGTTATTTTTAAGTACCTATATTTACGCTACAAAGCTTACAGGGTTAAAACAGTTTCAGTTTTAAAACGAGATGGTATTATATTTCAGGTCTTAGATTCAACATACGTCGCAACAATGTTTTTCAATGTCTGCTTACCTCTCTAACAGCCTTAACTGTACCTAAACAAAAGCTTAAATAACAAAGATATAACTCCTTTCTTGGCCGAAACATAAGCGCCAGAGGCTTCTAAACACCTCGTAATCTGCCCATCAATTCCTTTTTAATCCAACATTAGGAGTCCGTTGTGGCCCCAAATAGGCACGTTAGGACCACCCGAACCTCGGAAGCGGAACCACCCACACCACGTCACGAGTTCTCTATCGCAAGTTAATCTTAATTATGAGCGTGTCGATCATCATCTTAAATTTTCTACCTTAAAAGGTCTATAAAGAGTCGCTAAGTGTACGCAATTTATTCTAGATTGTGCGCGCGCGCCGGAGTTATGTCACGACTCTGTTACGAGCTGCGCGGACACTTCTGTTTACTGAGCTCGGATTAGCAGCACGTGCCGTTTCGTAAGCTCAGCTTTTGTCTGGGGAAAGAGGTGCAGTACTTTGAACTACTTTTCGGGGAAATTGCTCGTAGATTGGACAGTTTAGTTTAAACCAATGACCAATAGATGAGGTATGATTTGAGAACGTAAAAATTGCCAAATAAATGGATGAATCATAGGGATAACTGATGTATGTAAGCTGAACATTACAATATACGGCATTGATGAATAATAAATAATACAAGTAGGTAATAAGAAGACAATAAAATCCCTTTTAAATTGTTAAAATATTCAACTTTTGAAGGAAAAAAATAGAAGATAATGTTGATACCAATATGTGCAACAGAGATTCTTCAGTTCTAGTAGATTATCAAGCATTGGTTGAAACAATTTCAAGAATTTGAATTACGCATTATCCATGCTACCGAGCATGGATAATGCGTAATTTTCATCATGTTCTAATTTATTCACCGGAATAAATTAGAACATGATGAAAAAATTATTGCCGTGGGCAGGACTTGAACCTGCGACCTGTCACGGAATGACAAGGTAGGATCATGTTCTAATTTCAAGAATGTTCGAAGATAGCGTCCCCTTACTAGTTTACAAAAACAGTACCTAATATATTCAGTACGACGTCTTTCTTCGCATTAGGAAATTAGAAAAGATTTGCCCAGAAGTCTTAAAACGGTACATCGCAGAACCCCACCTCTATAATGAGGATCCAATAACTCCAAAATGACAAGCGAGCCTCGCGTATCTCCGTCCCGCTATGGTCACATCACGCGCCGGCTATCACTGTTATAACGCAGTTACCCGCGGGTGCGCGGGCGCTCCTCCCGACCGACCCAGCAGATACTGCCCTATACACTGACTTATGGCTCTTGATATTATCAAATGCACTTCCATATTAAGACTATTTTGAATATAGAAACTGAAACGTGCTGCTATTGTTTATACTTCTTAATATTGTTTGACCATTAGCAGATAGATAGATGCGACTCTTTATTGCACAAAAGAATTACATTACACGAATTGTTACAACATATATTTATTGTACAAAGGCGCCCTTATCGCTCAGAGCGATCTCTTCCAGGCAAGCCCTGCCGAAAGAAGCTGCATAACAACAAACAGAGCAAGCAGGAGTCCCATAATAAAATTCCTTCAAAGCAATGAATCGCCATGAACAGATTTCCAATTCTTTGTTACAAATTATGGTCACAATTAGCAGCGGAACTACGTAAATGAAACTCATGTCGTAGGTTTGGTTATAAACTGCTTAAATTTATTTTTCCGACACAATTTTAATACGTCACGGTCAAAAGGCAAAAGAAAGCAGCATAGAACTTGCCATGTGATTCCGTTTCAATTTTATAAGTTCCTACGGACCACGTAAGTCTTTGCCCAAATTTGGAAACTCGAACATGAATAAAATATCAAAACTAAGCAGGCGCAGTCGTCATTGCAAACGGGTGTGATTGCGGTTCCATACAGATAAGGTAAATAGCTCATACAATTGTTGGAATGGGAGGCTCCGAGCCTCTTTTGTTAAGGAAGTGGTATCTAATGGGGCGAGCGTAGCCACTGGCTAGACATACATGGTGTCAATTGCTATGCGGCGGTGTACCGAAATGGACCAAAACGGAGTGCCGATTGCCCACTCAGTACTAGATAGTCCACTTCTACGGGCTAATTTGAATTTCGCATAGCTAAACTGTTGTTCGGAATGGATCTTAGTTATTTATGTTTGTAAAGTATTGTTTACAATGGACTCGCAGTTCATTCTTGGCGGATTTACCAGAAGGTTTGTTATGATTTTTTACGCATGAATTTGGAAGGCTGCTGGTACAGTCTGACGCATTTCTTTGGGGGCTTGTTTTCTTAGGAATTTTCTCTACCTTCCTAACTCGCATACATGTGTGTATGTTTCATTGCAATATTTTCTCAAAACGACGAAGGAAAATAGATTATTCTTAGATCAAGATTAACCCTGTTTCCTATTTCCTACGAATATTTGTCGTTTGACTATATTATTTTGGTTTAATTTTGATTTCCGTTCGAACTCTCAATCATGTTTAGATGTAGAAGTAGGTATATTATTCCATTTCTAATGACTTAGTATTGATGTTCGACTTACATAACATTTGGTAATATTATTTTCGCAATAGTAACGACATCTTTATCATTAAATCAGCAAGCGCAATAAATGACATGGTAGATGGAGCCAATCCCTCAAGAAATTTAATATCGTAACGTCGGGCTATCGGCTGGTTTTAATGGCGTACTTCGTTAGTGGTCTACACCGTGCAGTAACTACTGTAATTAAATTTGCATAGAAATCCCCCTAAATTAGCCCGTGGCTATCATCTCGGCGGGGTTGTGTCATAGACTATGATTAGCGCTGCTCGCGACTCTGTCTGTCCTCAAGGAGACTGACGTAACAATCACTTATTATATTGTAAACTTGTCATCGCTTATCCTTACGTCGAGGCAGACTGTGAAATGATCTGCCACTCTAGCCCAGTGCGGGTTTTTGGATTACTCAAATCTCTGTTTTCAAATACTTAGAGACTTTGACATTACATTACTTAGAGCCTATATTATGTAGACGTATTTTAAATATGAAAAGGACGTGAGCGCGTCGCACGCAACATAACAAAAAACGCGCGTCGTTATTTAACGCGTTTAAATAACGTCATCTTATTTACCATAAATTTAAAAAGAACAAAACTATTCTCAGACATGCATTTTTCTTCACTATGTATTCCTTCATCATCTTGAGAACATTTGGCAAATCTACGTAAAGTAGGTATGTTTTTCTCGAAAATAGCGAGAAAAATTCATTAGTGGGTTAATTGGGAATCTAACCACTGTATGGTGAGTCTAATATCCCAACCACTATGCCACCGAGCCACTCATGGAAACAGTAAATCAATACCATTTCTGCAAAAGCAATAATCTGTGGTCGATATCTCGTCGCTTACTGTGTTGCAAAGGGCTCATGTTGTCACGACTCTGGCCATGCTGGACCTTTTTGGATGCGCCTCTATCGGCCATAAAATGTCTCTGATAACCATAACTATGTGCTAATGTGTGAATGTGGCCTGCTACCGGCAGATATGAATTATGTTTGGTTATTGTGCTCTGTTGTAGGATGGGTTGTTCTGGTTTATTACCCGACAGCCCAAAGGAGAAGGGTACTGTTTTATGTAGTGCATGTATGTGAACATCACACTAATAAAATACATGACCCATACTAGGAGTTTCTGTGATATGGGTCTGAATCAGAACTATCAGATAAATAAAGAGAGAGAGAATAAAGATTTTATGACAATATTTTACCGATCGCGACTGTCTCAGAATAACTGTATCTGTATCACATCACCAATATATATAATTATGGAAAATGTACTGTAGATTTTCAAAGTATAATATTTATAATTCTGTATAGATCCTTAGAACAAATTGTGGTGCAACCGACGACGTCACACATGCTCTAAACTCTCACGTTTGTCGCGGGCTGCGCGGGCGCAGCGCACGCGACGATAAGAGTCCGCATAACGTCGGTATAACGACAACTATCGAGATCCACGAGAACTATAATTTCTGTTCCGCAATAAACTTTATCGATACTCTTATTAAATTTAATATTTACGTACGTACACACACGACTCTGTTATTTATACTGGCTTGCGATAAAACAAATATTTGTACTAAACATATCTAACATGATACTTGTAAGAGATTGTTAAATGATGATTTTTTTTACAATTTTAATATTAACAAAGTGTGTCAATTATTTATATGCAGAAAATACACAAGGTTAAATTTGATGCTTGGAAGAATATTTAATGAAATATATTTCAATTAAAATCAACTCATCTAATGTGTTTTAGAAATTACTGCTTCAGAAAAGGATCCTATAAATATGGAAGAATTGAGACAGGTTTTTGACGATTTGGGACAAAAATATGTTACCACCACAGGTAATAGTTATCATTAAATTAAATTAAATATATTATAATAAATGAAAAAAAGTGTTTAGATTAAACACTTCATTAGGAATATTTTAAAAGAAAAAACAATACGACACAAAGAAGACTAGTTTTCATGAAAGAAGGCTTTCTAGGATTTTTAAGAGAGATTAACTTGGCATATACGAATTGTTCGTTTTTCTTGCACCTGTTACTAAGAATTTATATATTTTTTCTAGTGTTCAAAAACTCTGAAACAAAGCATGAAAATGCTCCGTGTGATGAAGGTTATTTTCAACTTTGTACTAAAAATAATTATTTTAATTAATAACTTTGTACTTTTATGTTTAACTAAGAAAAATATCATATTTTACGACCTATATTTTTTATCCATTTAGCAAGGGTTTTAAACGAAGCTACGAGGCCGGCTTTTAAAGAAGATCTTCAACAAATTTTAGGTATTTTTTGAAACATATTTTTAGAAAGACTACTATGTTTTTTACATTTTATTAACCTACTATATAAAACTCATAATCAAATGGTTTTATAACTCCATCTTTGCACACATATGGATAGAGTATACTTAGCTATTGAAAACTATCAGTTTCTAAACTTTTGTGTGACTTTAACGTTTCTAATTTATGAATATGTTTTGATGTATATTACTCCATCAATAATAACGTTCAAATGATTTCACAGTTTCAATGTTGCACACATATAGATAGGGTACATTTTACTACGGGAAACTTAAATATCTTGGGAAATGCCATGGGAAGTTAGCGAGTCGTCAATATAAAAGACATCAACGCGCTTCAGAATACCTTGCAAAGTTGTAAATAAGAATACAGTACGAGAATAACAATTCGGCACAGTTTGATATCTCGCAGGCTCCGCGAAACATACTTAAATTTTTATATTTGAATTTTATTTAATATAAATAAAATTTTTCTACTTAATAAATACCTACCATCACTTTTAGAGTATTGTTCGAATATACAAAACACAAAAAAACATACTTATTCAAAACTGTATAATATGTTTTCGATATTTCGATTGCTAAGAAAATGTACATTGATTTGTGGTAGTTGTCTCCAGTGAATTGCTATTTTATAATGATACGACGAGAGCACCCAATAAAAAATAAATCAAAGGTTAAAGTATTATTTTATATTAATACAAGATCGATATGTTTATAAGATTGTAATTTGTACTGCCGCATTGCTTTAGTCTTTCGATGGATTAGTTTGATAACACCCAACCTTCACATGTTTGCAGTATTGTGGTATTTATTTTAACTGGATTTTGATTAAGTCCGAGATTATAATGTAGTTTAAATTAAATTTTTTTTCTGTTATTATTATTTTATTATTTAAAACATGACTATTATAATAATACATTATTTTGATGTATTCGTTGTTCGACGTTTTGGTTATTTATTATACCTAGTAGTGACTATTTTCCTAATAAATCAATATTTGCTAATAATGTTATTGTCTATAACGTTCTTCAGCAGTGGTACGTAAGTTTATATATGTTAAGGATTTTGTTTCATATTTTCAGGTATTCAAATTGATAAATAAGCCTAATGCATTAAAATTTAAAACATTTGAATTCAAAAACAAATCTTCATTAGTCTTATTCATAATTTTTTTTATTTGCGCATTTTATTATAATAAAACAGCGCATTTTATGACTCGTGTATTTTATCAATATTGGAATATTTTATTGTCCTTGTAGCTGCTAGCTGCATAAAAATATGAATATATTCACGTAAGTATACCATGTTTAACATCGCTCATTTCCGTAACACAATGTAACGCTTTGAACGAAATGATGTTCATTATTATGACATGTATTTTACTAAAGCTGTGTGGAAACAATGGATATGCTGTACAAGGTAATTAATTACAGCTTTAAATTATATTTCTACTTTACTTTTGCTCATAATTGTAGGTATATTTTATTTGTCTCAATGACATTACTCATTCCTTAATATGTATTTTATTTTATAATTAAACTCTTCATATTTTAGCTGAAACGAATTTATTGCAAATGAAAGTTGAAGGAATTATTCAAAAATACATAAAGCCAATTCAGCAGTTACAAGGTACTCCTATAAATTATTGTAATAAATTCATTTATATTTTGATAGGAGCATTTGTAAATTAGAATTTTTTTTCTAATTTCCGGTATAACCGTAAACTTTGTGCATACGTGAACCAAGTCAAAATTATACCAAATGGTATTTCGATTGTACATTAATCCCCATAATAGAGATCCAGCAATCCAACAAATAATAATAGAAGAGGTATGTAGGTTGACAATAACATGAGTAATACTTGTAATCGCTTCTAATGCCAATATTTCAGCCAAGTTTCCTGAACATGGAATAGAGATACAGCTGGAATTAAGTGAAAACAACGTACCTGTTACACATATACCTGTATCGTTGGCAGCCGCACGCCCGCGTCTTTACAGAAGACTGAATTACGCACATCTGCTGAAACCTCCAAAACCTATAGGTTAGTAGGAATAATACTTAGATAAATATTACAGGAAAAATGTCTTCAAAGCAAATTGGGGGCAGAACTTAATGTCGAGGAATAAGGAATAGCCTGTCAGAGGGTGAAGATTGACATGATATTGATTGACTGATAAAGATTATTCTTTATTCCAAAAAAGAATTACATAATAAATATACTAATAAGTTAGTATTACATAAATCAATCTCTTCCAGACAACCTTTAGGTAGAGAATTCAGCAAGATTAAATACCAATCACAAATGATAACAGATAAAACGTAAAACGTGAGAAATCATGGTGTAAAAGTTTATCTAGAATGTAAATGTAAGTATCTGTGATTGTAAAATTCAAATGTTGCTTTTTAGTAAATGCGAAACCAGATCCTATTCATGATGTGACACTCCCGCTATTACGACAAGGCAATAATGAAACAGCACTGATGACGACAGACGCTTCTACCAAGGCTTCCACGACAGGTGAGTCGAAGAAACCCCATAGACATATACCATACTTGCATAAATACATTATATTTCTAAAATAAACGTTCAAGGTAGATTGAATAGCTAATAGTAGGTATTTGGTTTCATTATTTAGGACATTTACTAAGTTGCTTAATTTAAAATGATTAATAAGTACTATAGGTTATTATTAAAAACAAATAACTAATGATAAAATATAAAAATAAATCTAATCAAATAAGCCCCCTCTGATCGTTCCCGATGCAAAGGTGCCCATAATACCAGCGGCGTTACCGCGCTGTATGGCTATGGATAGCCTTTGCATCAGGAACAGGAGGCAGGAGGTCCGAAACCGAGGTCCCTCAGTTGCTTTGTTTAAGCTAAGAATTTTTAGATGTTTGTGATGTCGATAAATAAGTGTGATATTAACAATATTATATAAATTGTTTTTAAAGATAAAGACAAAAGACCTGTTAACATAGAAGATTTGAAGAAAGCTTTAAACGACTTTGAGAAGAAAATAATATCATCCACGGCGATGAAAGATGCAGATAATAGTGAGCCTTAATTTTAATTATGTTATCTGTATCCATAGGCCCCAGTTTATTAGACAAACGGTACAAGACCATTGGTTAGGACAGAAGAGACGTCGGGGCTGACCCACACGAATATGGATAAATGAGCCGATTAGCCCGTCTATGAAAGTGTGCGGGTCCTGAAAAGTATATTTTGCTAAATAGATTATGTATCAAAAGATATACTCATGGAAACTACAAAAGTACTTTATCTAATATGTGTTGATGTAAATTTTCAACTATTAATACCTATTTTATTGTCTAAGAATATTACGTTATGATTACAATATTACTATTATTTTTACAGGTTCGATAGTAGAGGAAGGTAAACAACCATTGCTGAAAAAGGATCTTTGGATGGCTTTAGGTATGTTAAATACTCTAGCTATATGTTCACATGTTAATGTATATTAATAAAAATGTGGAATGGATTATAAAAGTATACTATTACAGGGCTGAAATATGGGTCCGGTATGTTTAAGATTCTATATATTTTGTTGCAATGAAATTCTTAATTTACTTTGGTCAAATGACTATCGTATCCTAAGATACGAGTTCTTTTAAGTATCTACCAGTCTCTCCCCCTCGGAAAGAATAGTTGTAGAATAAAGTTTGTGTACAACACTCTTATTTTTTCGATCCTTCTGTGAAATAATCACTCGTATTCTAATCTTAATCGCAAAATTACTAGATTATTAATTGTAGTAAGAAATAAAATGCTTTTTATTTTAAGTGTAATTCTTGAATATTATATTGTATTTCTTTAGAATGTACAGGCGGTCACAAACATCATCCAGTCGAGAACCATAATAATTTAGACGAAAATGGAATGAAAAATATACAGAACCAGGAAATATCTACGAGTTTATTTCCCAATAACAATAATAATAACATAGATCTAATCCACCAGTTACTGAAGAGAGGTAGGTTTTTGTGGTGTTGTGTCTATCATATCTCTATTTTTGTCTATACAGAGTTCCTCGAAAACCGTGCAAATTTTACTCAACTTAAATTCTAATATAGCAGAACATTTGATCTGACCAGAGTTGCAGGACTTCCCTTATCATACCAGTATGTTATAGTAAAATGTATGTACAGTCGACAGCAGATCAATGGTAACACTTTTTACTTTTGACAGTTCTTATTATTTGCGTCGTAAGACACGAAATCGTACTGCAAGTGTTACCATTGATCTGCTGTCGATTGTACCATATACTACTAGGTATAAACAAATAAGGCGGTGTTATTTTTATTTATTTTATTAATGGACACGACAGTTCGTCATTTGCCAATGTCATGTTGCATAGAATATTCAAAATATCATGTCGTCTTCTCTTCAATCAGGGTAGTCGCCGTAGCGTCTTCACCCTGGGTATCCGCGTTTTCTAGTCTTCATCCACAGGAGTCGCCGTAGCGTCATCACTGTGGACGAAGCAGCTGGACAGTCACGTTCACTCCCGAGCTCGTAGTGGGACTCTTGACCATAGCGCCAAACTTCAGATCCTGCGTGAATCCTCCAATAACTTCAACCATACTGTCATTCGCGAACATTTTCTGATTAATTTAACGTGATATAAACACAAAACACCCACTGTAGACATTAAACTGAAAATTATCAAACAATTTCGCAACCGTCGTTTCCCGCCATTTACAAAAGCCATGGCGGTGTTGTAAGTATCCAGTCCGGATTCAGGAGTTGAGTAATCAGCTTATAACTTTTTTTTTCAGGAATTCGTATTCAGAAAAGTGTTCCAAAATCATCGGAAAGTAATTTACATTGGTACCAAGTGAAAGTACCAAAGTTATTTAAATAAAAATGTAAAACTGCATAAGTATATATTTATTACACTATAATAAATTATTTCTTACCAATACAAACATTCTAATTGAGAAATAAAAATTACTGAATGTATCTACAATGTATTAAATGAACAATTAAAAAATCGACTAATAAGAAACAACAATATACTGATTAATAAAATTTTAGTTACTGATAAATAAATTAAACACTGGTTAGGACTGGTTAAATTATTACTGACTTTATTTATTAAAGCCTAACCTACAATAGGCATGTAAAATATCATGTTAAAAAATGTTACATACGTAATATAAAAGTCAAGGACGAAGCGACTAGAACACATTGCTTGTCGAAACACTGTCAGGGGGCTCACTAAATCAAACAAAGAACAAACAAAACCAATCAATTACTGGCATAAGAACAATTATTTAAAATGCTACTTGACCTCAAGGTAGCACAAAAATGAACTAGAACGTTATTTATGGCCCTCGTTCAGAGATAATTCTATGTAATATTATTAACTCATCGGCCCATGCTTGACGTTAAATGAATGCTCTATTCATAGTTCGTAGAAAGAGCTTTCGTATTTTTAAATCGTCCCCTATTTAAGTTCTCGAGAGAAGAAAATTTTAAATTAATAATGGTTTATTTACTTATATAGAAAGTACTTACTTAGGTACCTATATAGAGATTAAAAATATTTTTAAAAGACATATTATGATTAAAATTGAAACTATGTATACTTCTGTGTGTGGCCTATTATGATTCTATAATAGTCATAAAATTACTTAGATAAAAATATAAATATTTATGATGATGATGAATATTGCATTGCAGAACAAGCTTAAGAATAAACTAAAATCCGGTGTTCAAAGTCTACATGCTTACGATATCAATTTTTGGAGAACCTAAATACGTGAAATTTTATTTCCTTCATGAGTTTATCTGTCATACTTATGATATCAATACTCTATACCTACTTACTTCAGATACCTACGTTACATAAATTCTTTTCAAAAAGACTCAACAAACCAAAACAGTTTCTTATTTATGGCATTACCAAAATGTGAGCATGGAAGTCTAGACTATAGTCGAGGCCCAAGTTATGCAAGCCTGATGAATAGTCCGGCAAAACGTGGTACAGTATGACCTCCTGGTCGCAGATCTATATCTAATCTGGCGGTGCCTCGGCCGAATAGCGAACATTGCAATTAAACTATTAGCCAGAGGACATTCGCGATGAATACCTTCTACTATAAAGCGTGGGCTTCTTGATTCTTTGTTATAATAAATACAAAAATGCATACGAAACAATCACATATATTATATATATAAAATTAGTGCCTTCCCCTTTCAAAACACATCCCTACAGATGCGGTAGTCTCTCATTTCTCATTGAGAGTTAGCTTATATTCATGCATTTGTTTAGTGGAACAATTTCACTTACATAAGTATGCAACTCGTTTTTACATATAGATATAGATATTTAATTTATGTGGATAAGACGTGTTCAGTATTTTGTATAGAAGTTGTTTTTGAATCTATGAATCAATAAATTACTCGATGCGATTCATACCCACATAACAACGTTTGATTTTAATTAAGTAGTCAATGCACATTTCTATCTTGCTGATTTTCCATAAATTACCTGTTAAAATATAAAACATTACAATTTTAAATATCTACCCGTATATTTTAAGTTCCTCTCGCTGTAGTTTTGCCAAATAATTGAATAAAACAAAATAAGAGAATGCTAGAATACAATAACAAAATAATTTCAATACAACAAACCTCTGATTACTTATAAATAATTGTCAGTATTCATTACACAACAATTAAAATCTAATTTGAATAAATGGCTTGTAAACTGTCTGGCAAAAAGAACAACCGACACTTGAGTTAAAGACAGTAAAAAGCGTGCATTTTAATTGACCTCAGCGTGAGGTCTAGTAATTTTATACTCGTTTATAAGCTAACGAGTTTACTCTAATAACAGTGTTACTATAACTACACCAACGTAACATGACCTATCGCAATGGCACAACAAAAGGTATAGGCCAGGAGGCGACCGTTAGAATGTTTATGCCATCGAATTCAGAGAGCAAACATTATAAAATAAAAGTAAATTCTCCCGAAAACCGTAAATTAGAAACATTATAAATGATTAACGCATATTAATAGACAGATATACATACTGCGTCGTTTCTGTACCTTTGTATCAATTCGATTACAATGATTGTACATAGGAATAAATATACGTACGAGTATCTGTGACTATATGTATACTAACTACAATAGAAAAGCTATAGGATCTGTAATATCTAAATCAAATAATTGTTTCTGTACCTGCACTTGACATAAAGTAGGTCCTATTACAATCGTAATAGAGCCTATTAGGTACTATCTCTGGTTAACCCGCAAAGTAGTCACGCTTTTAGCTATAATAAGCTTTTTGGCGGTCGCCTCCTCGCCTAAAATTCCAGTCGTCACATAGATCAATCAAACATGGATGCTTTTATTATAAAAGCTACTAGACAAATAGCTCGTCTAAACTATGAATAAAGGCACTTGGATGTTCAAATGAATTTGATAATGTTTTATTTTAAATACAGCCTTGGCATTCATTTCTACAAAGACATAAAGGTCTTTGCAATCAGAATTGTAGAAAAAGTAGTGATTAATCTGTTGATAATTGACCGCTAATTATTTAAATGTCTCGTTACAATCCTTGTGGCACTGGACAAGAACTATTTAAGTATTATAATGTATGACGTCGTCCTTATCATCATTCCATCAACAGGACATGTTTATAAGGAGATTTATTTGAGTAGGAACGAGTAGGTTATCTAGTTTTTCGACTTTTGGTTGTTGAAGTGTACAAATTATCAGTGGAGCCTTAATAGCTGTGATATCTTCGTTTGCATTCTTCTTCTTTCCAAGATGTTCAGGGTAACTATTTACTTCGTAAATTCCAAGTTCTTGTCTCAAGCCGAGATTCAAGGAGAATTTCGAGCAAGAGCTTCTTAGTCCAATATTCTTAGACAGTTTTGAGTGCGAGCAGATTTTGAGTTCGTTCTTACAACAGTCGGAACATGAGCTTACGCATGGAGCTCGTTCTTTAATATGTCTATGTATGTACTGGCCTTAGTGTGATATCGCTCTTACCACTGTCAGAACGATATGAAATTTTACAGTATTAAGAGCGAGCTTCATGAATTCGTCTTCTGTGTTCGTTTCTGCATCATGAAAGGATAAGGTGGATGGTAGGTATAGTAACTACCCCATGGGTTCGAAATTCATTATATTATATCGATGGGCGTTGGTTCGAATATTTTTGAGGCCCATGCGAGCCATTAACTAGAATATTTGGTGAGTCGACACAAGAAGGGTCGACTATTCGTTTAGTTGTAATTCGTGGACTCTAATAGGTTTGGCCCACATATTGTTGATTCTTGAAGTAATTTTTCCTTATTCTCATCTTCCAATTCTTGCGGTTACAGCGGCAATTAATCTTAACTTATGAATACCAACATATCATTATCTCGATGAGGCAAGGTCTGTCTAGTAAGAGTTTTTATCACAAAATCTTAGTCATAAAATTTTACACCGAATATTAAAACTGTCACGAACGCGAGAATTTTGGTTGTCACACAAATCCACAGAGACAAGAGCAATGAATAATCTGCGCTAGAATTAGCAATCCTAAAAAGGCAAGCGCATGCTTTATAGTGGGCCCGGCTTCAGGATAGAACGGCGCGCGTAAATCAGATTGCATGGACACTACACCATTTTGAACAGTTCGCCGTATCGGTGGATGCCAGTTACTGTACGGCATAATATTTATAGTAAGTTTATTTTTTATCATCAGAAGAGCTTGAGGTTAAACGCGGGTTTAATAATAAAACCTGTACTTAACAGTGATTAACTTATATAATAATATTTTTTTTTTGTATGAAAATGTGATTGTTAAAGCCATTTGTATTAGCCTTGTACCAAGAGATAACAGCGTGTTAATTAAGTAAATAAACCCGTGTCAAAACTATAAAAAAACATCTAGTTACGTTAAGTTAACCCCGTGTCCAAGAGTGAATTGTGAATTGTAAATTAATGTATTAACTCCGGGTTAAATATGTTAACACGCAGCTAACACAGTGGCAGCATATTTACATCTACTTTAAATACTACATAACTTGACGGTCAAGGTAAATGTATCTGAACGTGATCTAAATGATCTTCGCAAATCTACTTAGTAGGTAAGTAGTTTTTCGAAAAGTTCCCAAAAATTTGTATTCTACAATAACTCTATATCAATTTAATAAAAACAATCAATGTGAAATAAAAATAAATTAACAGTGGATTATTGTTACTATTTCTTAAACTACATGCGAAATTCCATAACAAGTGGCTCTAACCAGATACAGTTAACGGGAACGCGACTAACGCCGAGCAGCGCCCCGGAGCGAAGCACCATAACATGACGGTAATATCGGGAGCCACAATGACCCCTGACATTTCCACACAGGGCCTGATGGTCGAGACTTTCACCATAAACGGCCAATTTACGGATGTCTTACCGGCCAGTGTCTTAAGCTAACTGTCTCAATTAGTGCCCGCATAGATGACCCCGCAATTTTGTCAGGCAACGGACGCGGCTTGTATATAAAGGGATAGGAAGTGGGGGTCGTTATGACCTCCCGCTGTAGTCGACTGGTGTTAGTCACCAGAATATATTTATGTGTTTAAATGTGTATTCTCATCTAATTATATAATCGGTCAAGTGACTGAACAGATATTCAGGCAGTTTCTTGCAGGAAGTAGGTAGGAGTTGAGACATAGTTTCTAAAGGTCATGGAAATTTACCAGATATTTTTCAGCACCTTTAAATAAATAATTTCGGTCTTACTTCTTATTCTCGCAAGCTTTTTACGCATTTGACCTCATGACTGGCAGCCACTGTGCGTGATGGTGTTATCGCTAAGAGGTGAGACATCCCAACTCTCTCCGAAATTTCAGCAGCCCGCAGATTGCTGCTAACGGCATGGCGGTTTTAGTCATCGACCTCTAAATATTCCACTTTGTCCTTTGTCCGTAATTTGGTGGTGGTTGGACCCCGTGAAATGCAGAGTTCGCCTAGATCAGTACTACACTTTCAGCAATATCTAGATAGCATGGCTGTATTCCGATGTAAATTCTTGGGGAGCCAACATAATTAGAGCACACACACACTACATTTTAGTCCACAGGACAACGGCAACCATCAACTTTTCTGGAGATATATGTGTCTGTATAACCGTTGATAACTTACCATCATATGATACATCTACCTATTAGTTGTTCCTCGTCATAAAAACCAGAGTAGATAGTCGGACCCACTCGAGAACTTAGCCTCAATACATCCCTGTAGATAACACTGCATGATTGCTAGTGTTTTTAGGTTAAGTGCAATAGGTTCATGTAAACTGTTATTGCTGTCAGGGAAAATGTAACGTCCTGCGTGTATGTCAATGTTCGGAACATTAGATCTAATGGTTGCAGTTTAGTGTCGATGGTAACAGAAAATAGACAAGCTAATTCTGCTCTTTCTACTCTCTACGTATTTATTAGTTATTAGGTTATTAAAGTCGATTATAATATGTTTGGTGTTATATTATGTCATGTTTTCTGTCTAGAATGAGTGGTGAATGGACAACTTAAACTGAATGGATCCTCGATACAGACATTAAGTATGATTTTGGGATTTAATGAAAGTTACACTTACAGATAATAATAAAATTATTATAAGTAAAATAAAAACAATAAAATAAGTCAAATTGTTAAAAAAAATTAAAGCAAATAAAATCTTCCTACATATTAAATGGATAGATTTTTATTAGCGCTAGGTAAGAATGAAAATACATTTTTAGTAAGTACCTACTTTTAAAAGTTTTTAGTACTTCGTTATTACGTACTGCCACT
Organism: Tachystola acroxantha; assembly: GCA_963506565.1. Classification (NCBI taxonomy): domain Eukaryota; kingdom Metazoa; phylum Arthropoda; class Insecta; order Lepidoptera; family Oecophoridae; genus Tachystola; species Tachystola acroxantha. Next base: position 7,466,196 of record OY735884.1, read on the forward strand.
TAAAATGTAGAGATTTGTGCTGTTATTCATAAACCTAGTTAAACCTCACTTCCTTTAAATCGTATTGCTATCCCTTTCACACTTCTTTAACAAGGTTAGGATAGAAAGGGACAGGGTGGCTAAACGGTGGGCGTCGGGTCGGGGGGTCCGGCGCCCGCTTAGAGGTCCCGAGCTGTAAGGCGTCTCGTCCAGTGTTCCGAGGCGCCTTAAGCGGAGGTATAGGGGTAGACCCCCGAGAAGGGCCCACGAGGGCGGCCGCGGACGAGGTTGTGGTATTAGGCGCTGCGTTCCCACAACCTCGTTCCAAACGCGATGCGTTGAACACCTTGGGGTTTTAGTGGGTATAGGACCGTATTCTGGCGGGAGTCCCACATACTCACCGCGCGCCCCTCCTCATTGGCGCGGTGAGATGCGAAAAGCATTTCCCCAAGTAAAAAAAAAAGGGTGGCTAAACGGTGGCGTAACTTTAAATCACGTTTATGAATAACAACCCTCGTGTATAAAGCAAGACTACAAGTGTTATTTCCCAGAATAGGCTCGCAATAACGTCCAAGTACCAAGAACGTGCAGGCGGCGTGCATTAGCGCGGATGTATAGCGCAAGCATGCCGGTGGCGGCCGCGCCCCTCTGCGCACGCGCAGCGATGCAGACAGACAGACAGATCTATTTTTGCTATTATTTTTTAGTTGGCAGCGGTTTATTTAGTGGACATTCTACTGAAATATTGATACTACATGACTTTAGTGATCCACTAACTAAATGTGCTCGGAGACGGCGATGAAGTTCGCCACCCATCACGCCATGGCCCACGTAGTGGCGAAAAGCGGACGTTGGATAGTTTGCTGCATTGAATGTACGGGGAGGGATGGTTGATTAATTTTAATGATACACATAGATACTATATTATTGTATGCCAGGATCGCTATATGTGCTATTGTATGTCAGGATCGCTATGTGTGCTATGTACCTATGCCAGGATCGCAGCAGATGGAAGTCCATCGTCTCTGTCTACCCCTGTGGGAAATAAAGGCGTGAGCTTATAATATTATATTAGTATAGTGACCCATTTTTACTGCTGAAACGGTTTAAAAACCATGTCAATTTACCCTCAGCAGAAGTAAAATAGGTGATGTTAGCATACTATAGCAGCTAGAGATGACTATTACGTCAATGACACCTTTTCTTTGCAAAGTAGAAATGTAAATCTAATAAAATGTCGATGTGCAAAAACATATACAGTGTGGATATTTATTTGTACAGCTAACAGCAGATCAAGTGTAACACTTTGGACTTTGGACCGTTCTCATTATCTGCGTCATAAGAGTTGAATTCGTACTGCAAGTGTTACCATTGAACTGCTGTTGTCCGTACTAAAGAATATGATTCTGTAATATAATACGATGTCCATTTGGTCAAAATAAACCGAAAGTTCACCGTAAATATATCTATCTCATTGAATAAAATAATTCCTATAAATAAATAACAAAGAATATGACTGAAAGAAGAGGCGTGGTTGAAACCAGCGTGTAGTCCTGATACAGCTGATAGCGTGACCTCCGCTCTCCGCGCGACCTCGCTCCCGGACCGATATTAAAAGATCACAGGTTTATTCACAGAGCAATAAGAGAGGTTAGAAATGGCATGTGGGCGGTGCGGAGTACCCGGTAATACTTGCACTGTAAGAGATTGAAGTTTGAGCCACTACTCAGCTCACTCTGCATTTCTAACCTTGATTATTTGTTCTGAGGGTTTAGTCTATTGTTTTCTTCCTAGGCGCATGCTGATATCAGACTGTTTATCGAAGCTTTGAATCGTGTCTCATTGCCAGTGTAATTTTCTCTATTAGAATGGAAATACTCGTACGTACTTTAAAATAAATGCGCTTTAATATAATTTGCATTTATAAATTATTATAAAGGGGATGCACGTTATGATGCCACAGAAATTATTATGGCTGTATTAAAACCGACCGATTATGACCGATATATTAATTTATTATTCCACTGGTCTATATCTCACGAGAAATACAAAAAGATTAACATGTTGTATAATTAAGAAGTTATAGAGCTCGGAAAAAATGTTCCCATACATTGAAATTACTACGAATACTAATTAAGAAGTTATAGAGCTTGGAATAAATGTTCCCATACATTGAATTTACTACATAAGTAATGTAGGCTTACTCCCGTAGCAGTGATTTCTCTTTCCGATGAATTCCCGTATCAGTGACTCCCTATGCAGTGAGTCCCTCAACGTCAATTCTCACTACGTTGATTTACAGTCGGGTACAAAAAGTTAAACTGTGCTCCGATTTAATTAGAAAAGTAGTCAGTGCCACTCAGCTAGGGCTAACAATGAAAGACAATTAGGCCCGTAGTAATAGTCTGAGCTCAAGCCCTCAAGAGCGAATTCAGCTGATACACTCTCAAGACGTGATCACCATCTAAAGTATGCCATTTATTAATAAACCAATCTTGAGGGCGTGTCACGTGATGTCTTTCTCAAGTCGCGGTTCGCCTGCAATCAGCAAATACGTTCTCAAGAGCGAATTCAGCTGATACACTCTCAAGACGTGATTACCATCTCAAGTATGTCATTTATTAATAAACCAATCTTGAGGGTGTATCACGTGATGTCTTTCTCAAGTCGCGGTTCGCCTGCAATCAGCAAATACGTTCTCAAGTGTGATATTGGCAGTTCTCTTGAGAACTAAGAGAACTGCGGTACTCACGTGATACCCGATTCTTAAGCGCGCACCTAACTTACGTTTATTAATAGGAACGCCATCTTGACGTCGTTCTATAGATTGACTTTTGAGCTGAGAGTGATTTATTAATACGGGCCATAGAACAGTATATCAGACGATTATATAGATAAAATATAAGCGCATTGTAATTATCAAAATCACGCGAAGCCCTTCACGGAAACCTGGTAAACAAAGCGAAACAGACAGGCAATACAATCTTTTATTATTATCTATGTCTATAAAAAGACTGAGACGCAGTTACTATTGTAGCTCGTGTTATTCGACAGGCCCAACTGTTCTGCGGCGGTCATTACAAAATAATAGTGGCGGTTTATCTTTGAAAAATCGGATCAAGTCGTTTTATAGAAACAAAGAGCCGGATTTGATTGGTTACAAAGCAGAATAGTGATATATTAACTTGGACTTTTATTACAGCTGTAATAAACGTGGTATAGTTCCATCATAAACTTGTAAGCAAGTTAGAAGTATTTATTCATAGCAGAAAATACTTTTTAAAATTTAAACATAATTGAGTGTAAAAGTAAAAGTTAATATAGGAAGGCAAGAAACTTATCAATATTTTTTTTATCATGGAGACTACCGGTTGCCAAATTGAATTCCCGGTCGCATACAAACATCTAATTAAAATCGAAATCTTGGGCAGCAAATGTAATGTCTCTTGATTTAATTCGAGTGAAAGATCGGTGAAACAGAGGTCAATCCGTTCTCTGCATGAAGGAAAAAAAATGCTGAGAGAGCATAAAGTAGGTATATTTTGTATGGGGACAGGTCTGCACCCTTATTGTCACTTTCACCCTCATATCTATAGAAATCTGTTTACGTTCGACTTCTATTAAAAATTCAAACAATAAAAAAACAAATGAGTGGCAGAGACGCTAAAATTTGTCACGCAAGATAGCGGTGTCTACGATATAAATATGACTACCTCCATCGATCGCGGTTCCTTGCTTCGTGATTGAACTGCACTAATAAAAAAACATTTGAAAGCACATAGTGAGCGGTGTCTGCTATGTAAATATAAGTGATATGGCTTACTTCATAGGGCGTTTCTTGCTTCATGTATTCTGAATAAATTGTGTTGCATATCCTCATTAAACTTGCAACCTGTTGAGTTGCCACAATTTGTTCTCGTTTAAATCAACCTTGCGTAATTACAAAATGTCAAAAAGCGAGTCATTACCGCCAAATAATTCCGTTTTCGCCTAGGGTCACAATTTTTTACCGTAATTATTTGTAATTAAAGTTATGAGTTTGGGAGGTCAATATTATTATTATTCCTAATCTTCTCGACGTGGTGACCTCAGAAGAAAAACTGTTCCACGAATAAAATTAAATGAGACCGAACATGTAATATTGTACATTAATGTGTGCTTATCTTAAAATAAAATCCGTATCCGAATTTATTTGCAATAAAAAGTTTTGAAGTCGAATTTGGACTTTGAGCTGCACAACTTTCCCTTGACATTCAGGTAATTGAGATTAAATAATTGTCGATTACCTAATTATTACTTTAAACAGGAGCTTTGACGGAACATACCTAAATTTAATTAAACCCTCTACTGTATAAATATACCTAGGTAAATATAGGTTTGTATATTTCATTTATTCATAAACAATTAACATTGTATCTCTGCCTAAAATAGAAACAATTTAAATTTATTAACTAATCTTAATTAATTCAGTTTAAATATCTCAAATTACATTCTTATAATAAATAATATACTTCGTCAATAAGCAAAATTGAGTCAATTTACATTTACAATTAGTTTAGTTAATTAATTTTAATCAAAAATCAAATAAAAATGGAAGTATTTAATACTCGAAGAATTATTTTAGTAATCTACTTACATAGTTAATGTAGTATAAGCCAGTTTTTAAAATTTGATACAATCTGCCACTAAGCCGCGTGTACTAGCTAGATTAGTAAGGACCTATCTATAGTCAGTTCCAGTTTTGGAGAGGCAGCGCACGCGCAGCCGCGCACGTGCCAAGTGACGCAGAGCAGACGCAGCCTTCGAAGTGAACCTACTGTAGAAACGATCGTCTATCTATTACATTCTAATAATTAGGCACACAACATCTTTTAAAGTATTATGTTTACCTGATTCAAAAGAGGAGGGTGATATTTTTTTCGGGTGCATGAATTATATGTTACGAGTATGTTTGTCACCTCCTGCAGCCTAAACGACTTGATGGTATTGGCGTATAAATTATTGTTATTCGTTACACAATATTCGTCTTGATCACAACTTACCGATATATATTTTACATCAAAAAACCAGTCACATGTATAATTAATGAATGCCAACTAAATAACATAGTGGCAGTGTAGACACCTACAATTCCAGAAGAGCTGATGTTCTCACTAAAGATCATGGGCACTCTTTGCTCCACTGCTCTATTTTCAATCTCAAAGCCAATAGTTTTCGCCGAAATGTCTCTTTGACTTCTTATTTTTTATACTATTTATGTACCTAAGTAGTTTTTAAGTTTCACATATACTTATAGGTATATTCCTTATTTAGGTAACTTCTTAATTATATTTTTTTTCACTTTATTATGACGTCATCAACGGCCTTAATCCCTATGTAGTTCAACAATAGGTAACACTCTTCAATTGTAGGTAGGTAGAGCCACGATCGCGAGATTGTTTATCTGCCTCTCGTTTTCACTGTTCGTGAACGGCCGACATCTGAAGGTTAGAGCAAAATTAAAAGTGTTTTAGTATCTGATTACAGAGGCTTAATACGATTTGAGCTAGGCGTCTGAGTGGTGTAGTTTCCGGACCATTGGCTCTACAAAATAAAACATAGAGACACACTCATTTAGATAGGCATCTCGTAGACTTCCTATAAACAAGATGGCACAATAGACCGATATTCTTGATACTGACTAAGAAATAATAAGAGATTAACTAAAACAAGTGAATTATTACAAAAACCGTACTTCTTTTTACCCGACTGCTCAAGCAAGTATAATAGAAGATGTATATGAATAGCATTAGCTCAAAGTCAAAAACTCAAATCTCTTTATTGCAAGTAAGCGCGTTCTGTAAATTTTTGCACGTCAACACATTTTTTTTAATTAACATTTCCACTTTGCAGGGAAAAGGTGCCAACGCTGAGGAGAAAAAGTGACAAAAAAATCTCAGCAGCACCTTGTACTATTATATATTCTGTGGCAGCACATCCTTTTTAGCTAACGAAAAGCAAATGTCAATTCCATTTTAGTTTTATATTCTGCTGGCTTTAACTTATTTATTTTTTATTTTTATTTATTTTTTCTTTGGAAGAGTTACAGGTAATTCTTAATTATGGATAACAATTATGAGTAACTATAAGCCAATTACTTTCCACATATGAAAGTTAATTCCACTTGGCTAGGGGGCTGAGATCCGTCCCGGGAGATGTGTAATCCTAGAATCTCTCAACGACTCTGAAAGCATATCAAGTTTTTTTTTTAATTTATTTATTAATTTTTAACAAAATTGCAATGTTACATCGCTCGCCAAACTGCAATGCAGTTTGTTGGCGTAGCTCTCTTACTTCTACACTGGTAGCACACTCGACAGCACATCAATGACAACACTGGCAGTACGATTTCTATTTAATGGGACAGATAATAAGGACGTAATTGACATTGAGCTTTGTACCGTTCTTCTCATCATAAACATAAGAATTGAAATCGCAATTCACATTTCAAGTATTGTCCATTGATGTGCAGTAATGTACCTACAGATATTTTGTTAGAAAAAAGTTGCTTAACAACAGTAAATGTTGAAAGAAAATCATCTGTAACTAGTTGGTTAACTGAGCCGAGCCTACTGTAACAAATTCAATAGAATCACAAAAAATAACCAACCGTGCGTACCGAATAACTTCACAATCCGCGATTATTTTGCGATAGATTTATTTCGCTATCCTCGGTTAGGCCATCTGCTTTCTGCTTATTATTGGCAACAATACCTAAACTCTTCGCATTCCTAGGAAAACGCATAAAGCTTTGCCATATATGATAAGTCACCGAATTAGTCAGTGTCGAGCCCCGAATAACACTCGGATTATCTCTTGAGCTCCAAAATATTGTATAGCGATTCTAATGATAATTCATTGGGCTAGTGATTTCTTAGTCAATTCCCACAAGCAAAACTACTTGATAATGATCAAGGAGTAATACTAAATGAGTATTATTCATTAACAGTTTCAATTCAGCTTACTGTGCTAAGATATTTAGTAATCAAACCCGTAGTTTATAACTTTCACAAAAATAATTTCAGGCTCAATTTCAATAATGATATGCCTCGACAGCCTATTGATCGAAATATCGAACGATCGCTGAAAAAACGGTTTATGCAACGCAATTTACATACACCGGAGTGTAGCTTTTTGCGAAAGTTTCTACATAACTCAATCAATAAAATGTAGAGAAAAAAAATGTGCGTAACAAGTGTTACGGTGCGAGAAGTTCTTAGAAAAATCAATCGGCCGAGACCCGAACTAGATTACGAAAAAATCTATTATTGGTCCCATGGAATATCATCGCCTCTCACCGGTCGCGGGGTCTACTCTGTGCTTGTCGTTTTGTAACGGCGTATTTCGATTATCTTCGCTTTGTATGCGAGATGGGACGGTGCGGGCACGTCCGTCGTCGCATCCGACAGGTGGTAGGCAGATAAGAAAGAAAGTTTGTGCACGTAGCTTATGAATTTATCTAGATGAGCTGTATTTGACGCGGGTCGTTTGCGGTTTGCCAAATTCATTGTATCAAAAAGCTTTAGAGTCAGTTAGCATCTATAGAATGTAAAATATCCCATTTTAAAAATTATCTACCTACATGGTAAAAAAAGGTACCTACGCTTATGATGAGACTTCCGTGTTCTCAGTATTTCCTTTAGCTACTGCGAGACAAAACTATAGGGCTGCAGGGACAAAATGGCATATTTCCTTAAAAGGAAATACTGATAATAAACGGATGACCGTCGGTCTGTTTGCCCGTCCATTAATCTTTGTATTCGTTCACCCTTCGCTTCTTCCTTCTTTCCGTCCGAAAGCGAAAATGTTGGCTCACTTGCTAAATTTCAATTCTAAAAATGACAAAATCATTAAAAGGGCCGAGCTCATAATCAATTTTCTTGTACACACTTTTGATCAGACAAAACTTCCTCATTCCCAACTGATATGGTGAAATATTAAAGCCAAACCAACCTAAGCAGTGACAGTGTGTCGACAGAATATGAAAGTATAATTTGTATAATCGGTGGGGCATGACGGACTACAATGAAATTCATCACGGCTACTAATTTCTCTCTCGTTCTTGACAACTAGGTATGGCTCTCGTCATGTGATTGGACAGGTTGTCGAAATAAGCTTAACAATGTAAAAAGCAATACTGTACCTACCTACATCAAAAAAATTGTGGCAACTTAAGGTATGTATCTGTGATTTAGAGTAGAAAATGAAAAGAGAAGTACTTGCCTGTTAGGTCTCATATGTAATTTTAGGTAATGAAATAATCAGCTAATTAAAGACAAAACTATAAGAGATATCTGTCAACATATTTTCTAAGACAAATTATGTATTGATGCAGTTTTACACGTGTGTCGTAGGTTAAATATGAAATCAATGAGGAAGCGATAGGTAGTGTAGTCCGTCAGGATCTCAAAAGATGGAAATCCATCGTCTCTACTTGCGTCCGGGAAACAAACTACTTATGTGAGTTTATGTTTGTATGTCAAAAATGTAACATAATAGTTACCAGTATTTAAAGAAAACTGCCGGCCAATCCTATTTAGGAGACTAACGGGAAATAGTTAAGCAGCATAATAGAAAAGGAACTGTTTCAAAACGAAACGAAAAGCCTTATAAGCAGCTTAGTATAGCCTGTCCCATACAATAAAGTGGAGCACAATGAGAGCGAATGTATTATTCAAGCGCGTTATCTGCGCGCGCGCACGAGCCACACAAATTGCGCCCGCGCCTAGATTCGCATCGAAGAGATAGCGTGCGCAATGAGCAAAGCATACGACACGATGTTACCAACTTACTAACAAAGAATGAACTTTGCAGGTGTGGCCGACGAGTTGTAGGGAGGAAGTAATACCATTTTAGATTAGTCTAGCTGTAGCCGCAACTTCGTATGCGTAGAAGTCGCTGGGACCTCCACGAAGTACTTTCAGTGTACTGAGAGGCAGCTCTTCCACTCTGGTTATGTGGTTCCACATCACATACCGCAATGGTGTATAGCCTATATACTGCCCAGATATTGGAGCTATCTCCTAGTGAAAGTCCCATCAGAATCCTTCCAGTAGTTTTGGCGTGATGTCTGACCATCGACACAGACAGACGGGCAAACAGATAGAGAGAAAATGATTATAATAATCAATTATTAGAATTCTTGTTTTGGCATCAGTATCGATCCTAAAAAAATGGCAATTTTATTATTCGTTTCCAAAAATATTGAATGTACAGATTCAACTATTCTACAGTCTTATCATATGTATTTCCATCGCGGTGATAATCATGTTTGTTACTTGACATGTCTCCATTCATAATTTTTTAAATCTCAACTCTCCCATACGTCGTGACTCCACGAAAATGGTACACCACGGTAATGGTACATGGGACTGTGTGTCATCGGCTTTATCGTAGTCGGAGTTGCACTATATTTTGTCATACTGATAGAGTCCCAGAATGTTTGATTATATTATGTAAGTATGTACAAATTCCTGTACGTAAATTAGATTTTTAAAGAGCCAGTTTTATCTACAACACTTCTATTGCTGTATGGCATGGTTGTATAACGATTGCAGCGCAGCTCATATTCACTGTTGCATATTCATTAATCAATTTACACACTTTTAATTCTACAACTCATTAACACCTTCATAAAAGTGGCCATATTAGTCTTAGTGAAGTTATATTGTAACTTTGTAACTAAACACTCTACATCGATAAAGTTTTTTCATCCACCTGCACCAGATTTATATGAACGGTCCTATAATGTTAGCACTGGTGGTCCACGAGTCTAAGTTTTATAAAAAAAAAATATTTAAATCGTGTGTATAAAATCACAAAACTTAGAATAATTACAAAATATCTTGTAATGATCCTTGTACCCGACTTTGACTACATATTATTATTATATTCGAGTACATTATAATCGCACAATAAAATTGATCATATTTCTTGGTTATTACAATATATGTTGTAATTATTCTAAGTTATGTGATTTTTTGTAAATATCAATAGGGTCAATATTAAAACATTATTTAGCTATTTTTATACTTAATATTCATTTTGGAAATTTAAAAAACAAATCATCATTAGACATGAATTTTCCAGTTTTTGAAAGGATCACGCACGATAACTTAGCCATCAGAACTAAATTGTTAAATGTGCGGGTTTCTAATATTAACCTACCTATACAGAGTTCAGTAAATAATACTTTTGGCAAACAAGGGTCCTGCAGTCGAAGCTAACTAAAGCCGCCACTGCACACGACTACCTGACATAACTTTGGGCAATGAGCGACAAAAAGTTGCTTTGTCAATATTAGGAAGTAATTAAGACGCCTTTGACAGTGCAATTAACTCTGATGGACTTTGTATGTTGTGATCGATGCGTCACATTTTTTTCATAAGCACGAAATGAAAATTATATCGATTTGATGTTTGGTAGAGTGAACAAAGCACATTCTCAAACAATGCGTTTAGGTAGCCTTGTTATTTCCTCGTAAGTACTTAATTAGGTATTTGTTGATATTTTTTATACAGGCTGATTGGAAATTAGATACATTCCTTGAAAGGGGTGATACTAGAGGTGGTTTGCAACAAATTAGGCCCTATTAACGAGGGGTCGAAAATGAGAAAACAAAATTCAAATCTTTTACCTTTTATTTTTGAGTTAAGGGGAATTTTAGGCATGCATTTTTTAAGGTAATCTCTACTTTATCAGCTTTCAGAAAAGTATTATTTCAATGCACAGAGTGGAGCAGTTTCTTAACATCAATTTTTTTGTGAACAAGTAAATAAAATTAATACTACCGTAACTCAGAAACCACTCATTTTCGACCCCTCGTTAATAGGGCCTAATTCGTTGCAAACCACCTCTAGTATCACCCCTTTCAAGGAATGTATCGAATTTCCAATCACCCTGTATACTTATCTATCTAAGGAAATCAAACGTCAATTTTAAGTTAGTTTCAGAATAGATTTAGGCTCTGCTGTACATAGGAAATAACTTATAATAAACGACAGCTCTTTGTTCACTTTACCGTCTGCGTTATAAGACTTTCAATAGTATATCAAGTGCTATCATTGATATACTGTCGACTGTACCAATATGTTACATCAATATAGTTAGTTACCTATCAATAACACAATTTCCATGTTACCATTGTTACCGCAGCATGTAATATCATCAGGTTGCGTGTTTGCGTAATGAAAAGAGTGACCGCGATCCATTTCGATAGCGAAATTCGTTTTGGGATCGATACAGATTTCATTGTTCGTGTCGCGTCGTGTACGGAAGGCGGGTAATTACTGTTTTGCACGTAACTATTGTGCAATTGATATCGAACTATCGAAAAAAATAGATCACTTTATACGATCGAAGCACTTGCACGACAATGGATTGAATGTTTCGAGTTTGTGTAGTAGGACTGATGTTTGGATTTTTGAGTTACATTGAAATCAAATATTGGTACTAAGGCTTAAATTGTTTCACATGTACCGCAACCACGCGATAACTGCAATACGTGGGATGGCGCTAATTTGTATGAAAATGAATGGTCACTCACGGACCACATTATGCCGTCAAATTCAACAGTAGGTGATACCGACTACATCGCAGCCACAACGATGGTCACCTACAGCCGAACTCGCAAACACAACTTTCCGTCAATCTGTCCGTATGCAAATACGGGAACGTAGATATCCTCAATGCAACTGCAGCGACACTATCCACACGTAACCATGGTATGTCCACTTTTTGTCACTGCGATGTGGTGTGGCTGTGGTACAGTCGAAGACAGAGATAAGCATACAGGGGGTCCCAATATGGTTGATATTTTCTCAAGAACTACTTGACCGATTTTAATAATTCTTTTACAGTTACATAGTTTTATCTTTTATCTATCTAACAGTTAAATAATTTTTACAATAGGTTAAGTAGTTTTTGAGAAAATCTCAACCTTAAAAACTGTACACCTTTATTTGTCTTCGACCGTACGTGTAATTAGTATGTTATTTGTAGCGATCCCAGATATTATTCGCCGCTAAGCGAGATGTCCCGCTCGCCCGTATGCGATGTAGCATATGAAAGACAGTGACAGTGGCTTTTATGTTTAGGATTCGTCTCAGTGGCTACTACAGTTGTATTGTATTCTAAAAATCGGTCGAGTACTTATCGAGAAAATCTCATTCCTTAATTAATCCTTACTCCTGTATTATTTTCTTTGTGTTAAACCGTACGATCGTTTTCTGGACTACGAGCCTCAGAAAGGTATAAACTCGTCAACGGGGCGTGTTCTAATCTAACGCGATGGTACAGTCCCTGTAGGTGCGCAGTATCTCGCTATCAGTTGCACAACCCGTGGCAGTAGTAATTACAACAGATGCTATTGTTCGCAGTGACCGATCGGCGGCGGCCTCAGCGTCGCTTGCGGCGACCTTCAGGCGACGCAGGCGCACGATTTTTTGACCACTACACTCTGTATTCGTATAGAGATGTTAATACCGTCCATTACACAGGTGAGTCAAATCTTCCTTAGGTACTTACTTTTGTGAAAGTATTATGACCTATCAATTTTCGCAAATCCTTACTTACTTTTTCGCAAAACTTATTTCGAGGAGCTGATCGATTTATAAAAGACGTAGACTTTTTATACGAATATATAAATATTCTTTGAATCGAAAAGTCGTAGAACTAAAGTTTGATTTCAAGATTTGTGCGATTTCAATCTATTACTTCATTTACTTAGAATTAACCTCACTACTAATTTGGATGTCTTGTGTTTAGCTACTAATTTCACACGTACCTATATTAAGCGATTTAGCTCCATTTGGAGCCCGTATCTATTATTCTTTTTAGATTTTTTAGTTCTGAAATATAAAACAGAAAGTAGACTAACATGATTAATCATGATAAATAGGATGCGGCGTAGAGTGTTTGAATGAAAAGAAAGGCTATCATACTCTTCAATACTAAATTAAATTACCATAACCAATTACGTCGATACGGTACACTTCTCAAAACCATAAAATTAATATAAGCACCTAATTATTAAGCGATAATAAGTTTTAGCTACCTAATATACCATTCAAACTAGCTATAAATTCAATCACATGTCTATAAAAAGTCATAAATCTATCATTAACTAATCATTATCAGTTCTTGACCTAATATTACTCAAATATGATTGATTTAAATTACCGGTTTTAGCAGCTCTAATTATATTCAACTGTGCGCTCACCACGATTGGTCCGTTTGATATTGACACTCATTAGTATATTTATTACTGCTTTAGATTGGTTATCTTTTAAATAATATTACCCTCTGTTAATAACATGCCATAGATACCTATACTTGTTGCGCGTGCGCCGATATGCAATGCCATCATGGTATCGCGGAAGCGTTCGCCCGGTAGGGTATCATAGTTGTGTTTTGCTAAACATGTCCAGCGCATATTTTAATGAAAATCATAAATATTATGGAATGATCGCTCTTATGACCATAAATTATTCATAAACTCGTCTCATTATAGGAATTTCTTGGCTCCACTCGTAAGTGTCGATATCAGAGTATCTATGTCAAGTAGAATATTATTATTGTCATGTTATTGGCATAAATATGTGAGTTACAAGCACTTATGTTGCCTACTGTATATTTGATGACCTCTCCCATCCACACCAAAAACCATGCAGTTTCGATTAAACCTACTTGGATTATGTGTAGAGCCTTATGTAAGTGGATCGAAACGTTATTAATTCAGAGAAATCATTGTAAGTTTATTTAGTATATGCCTTCAAATTTCACTTTTAATTTAAAGAGACACCAAAGGGTCCTTTATCCTTCCGTTTGCATCAGCCCTTTTAATTACATATGAAAGGACCACTTACTGACATACTTACAGAATTAAGGTAAGTAATAAGTACTTCTTATATGCAATTAAACTTTAACACGAGTGTCAGATTGAATGTGCATTACACTATCTCAATTATAAAATTAATACAACTTATTATATAACAAATAATACGTTAATGCGGCTTAAAGTTCACTATAAATCATGGCATACAACTGCTTATGTTTAAAACTGACCTGGACATGGTATAAAAATTCATAGATAAAATTTAATAATCACACAAAATAAATCCTGCATATCGCTTGCGATATATTACCCGTTATTCTTTTCAGACTTCATATAATTTATTATTTTTTTGACGAATGAACCGACATATTTTTCTAGTACTACCCCTCGAATTCGTATTTATTTCAATATATTCATACGAAAAAAAAATTAAATTAGATCAATCAGTATTACATACTTACATAGGTAAGTATACTTATTGAAAATGTACCTAGTCAATGCTCATGTTTGATGTCTGTGAATCCAAATGGGTATCAATTTCACCGGCCGACCTGCGCCCGCGCACTGAGCCGTGAATGTCACTGGTAAATGTTTGATCCGATTCCTTGAATTCCGAACTGAGTAATTGACACTACGGAATTGATCATTTTATGGACATTCGCCTTAATTCACCGGATTGAGATATTATGACAAATTACTAGTGTTTTATTGTTCGTTTCCTGTATGTTAATGCATGTTTATTGTATTTTAATGACTGTAGAGTGCTTGAAAATCTTGAACCTTGACGGAGTAGGATATTAGTTTACTTAAACAGTTTTGATCGATGGGTTTCTGAAGTTAATGCTGATAATTAAATGCGATTAAAGAAATTACCAACTTTAATTTTTGACCCATCAAAATTGCGTTTAACGGTAAGGATGCCAAAGTTATTTTTAATAAGCGTTTGAGTATTTTTGTACGCAATAAAGTGTATTGTGTTAGGATTTCACAGCTTTCAATTTCAATGTGATGTAAGGTTTTTGCATCTCCATACTATACGGGTACCTATAAATTATGAAATCGAAAAGTGAACTTAATTTAATATAATAATGATGAACAAGGATCAGAAATTAATTTTAGCAAATGGTAGTTTAATTAAAAGAAAAATTAGGCTGGTCTATAGGTAAGCGTAAGATATGTATGGGCCTTTCTTTCCTACATAAAGTTATGAATACTTTTAGAAATGTGAAATTTAGCTCAAAGTCAGTAAAAGCACGAAATCGCTACCCATATTTCGATTATATTTTTAGGATAAAATTAAATTACATTTGCAATTTTAGACGGCTTTGGGGTTCCTGTTAAGAGTCAATTTAAAACATAATATGTATAGCAACTTTTGACGCCATTAAACAGCAAGTAACACGAATTACACTGTCCATAACGAAACAATAATAACTATCCTCGAACATGCAAGCACATACCTATAACACTGAAGCGCTGCACTTAAGGGGAAGTACTTGTATTTATCGTCATGTCCATACTTACGCTTTTTGAATACAAAACTATAATAAATTCACGGAATTTACAATCTTCCTCTGTATCTCAAATTATAAATTGAAACGCAAACCTAAAATTATTTCTTGTTTATCTACAGGTAAGTAATAAATATAGATCATAATATTAGCAAAGAGATCAGGATCAGCAAAGAGTAAAAGAGTTCCATTAAAAATCAATCTAGTAAAATTTTCACACCCTTACGGGAAACATGCGTAAGTTTGTGTATGTACCTATATAATATATCAGCTGATAATAGTAATAGTTTAATTAAATTAAATCACGCATTAAATTAAAGGAGCCTTAAGAGAAAAGTCCGTCTCAACCTCGCTCCCAATCACTCAAAATAATTTGACGACCTTGCGACCGACCTAAGTATACCTCTTTTAATTATTATTATGGCCAGTGCGTACAATCGGCAACGCAACCCAAACAAAACCATTGCAATATGTGCTGCATTACCACAGCTTAAGGTCGTGCGTGTTAAAATTGACGTGCTGTCGACTGTACATATTGGTGAGTTGACATACGCACGTCACGTCGTCCGTTAGCGCAGCGAGGTCGATCTGGTTAAATCTCAGGACGAATTACTGGTTAGATTACTGTAATCCCATGTTTAATGTCTAGCTTAGAAGGATGTTAAAAGCAATCGCGTGTAGTTTTTTAGTAATAGTATAATTAGCCACCATAGCTTAGTAGATAATGTGAAGCAATGGCGCAAAGGTCTAAGTAAAGGACTGTACAGTCAACAATTTTAATTTAGGACCCGCTTTAAATTTTTGACACATCTGCTGCAATTAAATTGACTACTTTTGCTATGACAAGTTTTATTTCACTATAACAAAGTTATTCGTTGTTTGAAAATGGATTCTAAATTAAAATAAAACCGGTCAAGTGCGAGTCGGACACGCGCACCGAGGCTTCCGTGCAACGCAACTTAACCCCGTAACTTTGCTCTAACGAAAAGATAAACTAGATTTAGAGACCCACTTATCTTTGCCATTATCAAAATATTATGTCCATACATCGTCATAATTTGGTCATAATCTGCGACCTAGCTATTTGCCAAATTTTATGATTCTAGGTCAACGGGACCTATAGGTTTTGAGTTTCATACAAATTTGCGCCAAAATTCGACGTAAACGACCATATCTTTTGATTGCGTTGATGTAGAAGGTTGATTTTTTCACGGCTGCATGAGGTTGCAGACCTGAGTAAATTTCAACTTGATCCGTCCACTGGTTTCTAAGAAAAAGGTATTGACAGACAGACGGACAATAAAGTGATCCTATAAGGGTTCCATTTTTCCTCTTGCGGCACGGAACCCTAAAAATATGATTATATAAATCGGATAGGAGACATTAACTTACTATCGATCAACGCACTTGGAAAGTTGATGTCAATATTATGTTCCGGACTATACATAAAGCCTGTTTCTGAAAGTTCTCAAGCGGGACTGAAGGCCTGATTTTAAGGGCGCGACAGGTAGGTATGACGTAAAAGAGAGTGTAGAAAAAATGTGAAATAATGAATTATGTCGCAATACTTTAAATGTTACAAATAATTAAACCCTGTCTGGAGCAAGGTCTCGTTGACATTTCGGATTTTGTCAGTTTTCACGTGTTACAGTTTTTTAATAGTTCGTTACCACAAAATTAAGAGAGCTTTTTATTTAAATTTTTTTAATGTTACAACATTCGTTATTTATGATGAAGTGATCGATAACTCTTTATGTTCCTTTTTGGTGTTTTAATGATCAATTATTATTCTCGCGAAGTTACTTTAACAATTTTATTATGTATGATAACCAACACAGAAAAGTCACAACGGCATTATCACATTACATTAGTAGTTTCAACAAGTTGAAGAAATTTTCCCATAGGTTTTCTTCATCACTGAATTGCTCATGAATACTTAGAGCCGCAGCTTTCCTAATTCTGCAGTATTTACCTTTTTTTCGGAACTATAGATGTTTAGTATTTTTTTATTATCTGGGGTTTATCGATAGACCCCAGGACTCCTACAAAGAATGCAGGTAAAACTACATTAACTTGTAACATAAGTACCGAACATCATCAGATGTTTCAATATTCTCAGAAGCTTAACCACGACCTGTCACGGATATGTTCCATTAGAAGTAATTCGATCGAACACACACATTATCTTCTTTTTAATCTCACTGGAACTGTGTCCTTGCGTGTTCTAGGTATTTTTCCTGCTCGGTTTGATGCTAAGTTTGACAGCAGGTATGCAGGGCGCCCGCACCGCTCGTGGCCAGGCGCGACGCGTGACTTCAAATAACCCACACGGCCACACAACTATGACCTCTGAACTGTTTTCAATCGCCTCCCAGAATTCAATTATAAATACCTCTGAGAGGGGAACGGAAGATCAATGTACGCCGGTTATAACATAATCCGAGCCGTTGTCGTCTCAATGCCGTCTCAAACACGAAGATCCGAATTATTTTTTGTTATCTATTAATGATAATTAATTGTCCGTTGTTAATATGTGGGTTTGTCAATCGCAACATATTAGTGTCAAAGGTTTAGAGACAATTAGATTAGTTGATACTGTAGATACTTACATGACATTGATAAAAGTGGAGAGCTAAAGAAATTAAGAAGAAAGTGTGGTCCTGCAATTGAATTAAATTGAATTTTTTATGTACCTCTCAACAGATTTTAGTGGTAAAGTCAGTCATTATTAATATCTACAATTTACAAATCAATAATAATTTTATTTTTTTATTTCTTACTAGGAGAAATAGGTAAGTAAGTACTAAAATATAAATAAGAGAAATACTTGTTGCCATATTATAGTAAATATAAATTCATGATTATTTTATTGTTATTTGTGATTAGATAGCTTAGGTACCTACATATAAGTATAAATTGTAATTTCGAACACAAAGTTATTTGTTACCGATTAAATGAACTTTTTTTCACCTGCAAGATCTTAGAGAAGAAATAAAACATAATAAGTTAATATCTATAGAAAACTAGTAATATGATAAAAGAGCGGTTCCGACGAACCGGATCTACAAATAAAAGTGTCATACAATGTTGCAACATCAACCACCGTAGCGTAGACCACCGTTCAGTATATTATCCAATCAAACTTCGTTACATCGATACTTAAAATACCAGAGTAGCGCACCGTGCCCCGCTCAGTATGAAATACTAGATGCGCTTTACTGTGTAAACAATAATTTATAATATTTATTGAACAGCTGGCGACATTAATGGACAGTATTTTGCTCTGGCCATTTGCTCCGGTATGCATTTAGATAGGTAGGAGTTACAACTGATTTCAGTACCTAACCAATTACCATTGACCTCTCTTCATTGCCTAAATCAACTGATATCTGCATATAAAGTCTAGATTCTTGAGGGTAAAAGAGATCTTAGTGGGCCAGTTCATATCTAGATTCAATTTCGTGACTAGGTTAGCGTATGTAAATAAATTATGATTGATTTGTATATATTTCGTCCGAGTTCGAATGAGTTCTGAATGCTGGCACAGTGTGGGCGAGTCCTTGTCTCCTGTCTAGATATAAAGCCCACTTGTAGCACTTCTTGGTTGTTTCGACTATGTAAATTACAATAGATTATGTGATTGATAACGTACATTGAACTCATGAAGGAAACTTTTTTGCCTAGAGCCTTAAAGTACATTTTGTATGGTGGCATGTCTCTTGTTATCACTTTCACTCTCATGCGTCAGAAAGAGACATCTGTTTATACGTTTGACTTCTATTGAAAAGTCAATCAACGGAATAACAAGTTAGTGGCACAAACACTATAAATTGCCATGCAAGAGCGGAGTCTGCGATGTACGTAAATATGGCTCACTCCATCGCCAGTTCCTTGCCTTGCAGTTCCGTCATTGAACTGCACAGATAAAAATAATAATAAAAAATGAAAGCTAATAATTATGTACTAAAAGAACACAAAACCTTTAGTTTTCGCAAAGTAAGGCTAGGGAATAGTAAACTATAAATTTAAAAAAAATATGAGACCAAGTAAATCTAAAGTGCTCCAAAAATATAGCGATGAGGTTCGCCACCCGTCATGATGCAGGTAGTGGCGAAAAACGGGCGGGCGGTAAGCCATTTTGCTGCAATGACTGTCAGTCATATATATAGAGTATGTATGTCAATTATTGATCTCAATGTCAATATAAAAATTAGAGTTACAGGTTGAAAATTTACATAAAAGCTCTTCCGGCGGAAAATACTACAACACGTTTTTATTAAAATCCGGGAAAGTTTATACTTGGGCATCCATTCTGTCTTATTACGAGTGTCCTTCATATATACGCACTTAAACTCAGTGGGGAAAGACGTAAATTAAGATATCATATTGAATTGAAGAACAGGTATTGCCAACCTTCCACAAAGGATGTCGAGCCATACACGTGTTTATTAGTTCTTTAATAACCCATAAATTACACATTGTCTTATAGGATTTCGTACCGGATTTTCTTCGTAAAAAACTTTCAAGGAAATCCTATAGCGAATCCTTGTATAAACCGTGTGAAAGTATATTTTGTTATGACTGTTGAAGTGACCGATGACGTCGAAAAAAACTATTATCGCCACCTGATTATTGCAAATTATGTGTTGCAAAAACAAAAATCGACAGTTTTTTTGGCATCATTACTCAGAGATAGATACAAATATTACATTCAAATATGATAAGTTTATTTTAGTTTATTTTTTGGCATTAAATGTTTGTTAATAAATCCAGTGATAATGAAGACAAATCTAACGATACCTTGCTTCTGCTGGTACCTAAATCTAAGCCCATGAAGCCTACAGGAAAGTACAAACCAATATCCTACCTACTTACAATTTACTCGAAAAACATAACCCTCCTCTTATTTAATCTTAGTCGGGTAAAAAGAAAAAAATACGAAGTTTCAGATCTTGTAAATTTTTCCATACAAAGAAATTATAATTTACTTCGAGCGCAGTATCTTCTATAATACAGTCGTAAACAGAAAAATATATTCTAATAAGCCTCAACATGGTTGAGATTTTCTCAAGGACTACTGAACCTATTATAAAAAAAAAATTACTCGTAGGTATAAGTTTAGAATACTTACACACTATAATAAAATTTCAAATATCAGTCAAGTATTTATTGTGAAAATCTCAACCCTAATAACTCTCACCTTTCTCTGTGTTAGACCGCACAAGGGCATTATCTTTTTATTTTTAAATTTAGATATCTGATGGTTTTGTGAACCGTAACACAACGCGCATTGAGATAACAATTCATATGGGGCGACAGCTCTCGGTCGCAATTAAGAATGTGTTAATTAGGCACATTCGGTTTTTCCAATTTACTGTGGAATGCAAATATGGGCCTTTCCTTCCTGCAGTCTGCCAGTTAGTATGTTAATGTATGAATAATATTTAATTAAGTAGGTATTCGCAAGTTATCCTTTTGGAAAAGATTAACCTAGGATCTGTGACATTCCCTCTACATACATTTTTGTGTATTTTAGGCATCAGTCAATTATTATTTAAGCATGATAACAGTATTGTCTTGTACCTAAAGAACTTCTTTGTTAATTTGGCATGCCCCTTGTTTTACATAACAACCTAATGCAGCTCTTATAAATAAATGTTATTTAAAAGTTAATGGTTTAATTAAAGAAATCCGTTTTAATAAACTTGATTTAATATAAAAGAATAACCCATGGTTTAGAGACGATAAGACAAATATTCTATATGGCAAAAGAATTACACAATGAAATAGGCATATACAGTTAAAATAGTTAAATGTTAAATGAAAATTGATATCAAACTTCGTGCCCTGATGTACACCGTGTGTACATAAACCTTATTTAGGTTAAGGCCCCTGGCCTAAATAAGGTTGAGATTTTCTCAAAAACTACTTGACCGAGTTTAACAATTTTCTACAGTTAGGTAAGTACCTACATAGTTTTCACTGTTATCAATCTAACAGTGAAATAATTTTTACAATCGGTCGAGTAGTTTTTGAGAAAATCTCAACCTTAAAAACTCTACTGTACACCTTTCTTTGTCTTCGACCATACCTACATGCGAAAAGGAAGACGTTGCTGATATTATAGATATAGATGAACACCAGCGAACAAGTTGTGGTGCAAGCCTGATTTATAGCCACCAGTCAGGATAACGTCTCAGGGCGACATCTCTCTAATCGTGGGCGGACTGCCTAAAGCACCTTGTTCACATGTCGCGATTATCGATGCGTTTTCGTTTTAACATCATTATTTACCTATTTTTAAGCTAATACCAATACAGAAGGTATATTTTAGCTTTTTCAGCTTAGAAATCAAGTCGTTGAATACCATGAAGCTTTCATTCCTTCATGTTGAATAGTTACTTTAAAACAACAATTAAAGTTAACTAACCAAATGTCGGCACAACCGGGATCGACCCAGTGATCTAACCTTAACTTACCAAATCAATAAGACTTTGAATGATTTTTTTCTGTGTACCGAAAATCAGTATTTTTGTATCCTTTTGTTACTTGTACTTCTCTGTAGTGATAAACTTGAGGACTCGAATTTGTGATCCATTGACGACAATCAAATGGACGGCCTAGGATTTGTTCAATTATCTGGTAGTATAGATTTTGCCCTTCATTTCTGTCTCTCGTCATCTTGATTTGAATATTTCCGTAGGTAGCTGGGTGAATGGTTCTAATTCAAATTTTATTAGATATTGTGTCTGATATATTATTACGCATCATTGATAATAGTAGCACGTGTGAAGGGCATTTAACAATTCAACTTTCAGGTTAATACGGCGTGAAGGCGACTGCACCGAACGGGTTTGGGTTCGAAGGAAGCATTAACTACAATCTAATTCAAATTATTTCATACGTATTTGGCTATAATTAGGTAATTTATTGAAGGGTTGTTAATAAATGTGATTAATGTAATGATGGTGTTAACAAAGAACGTCTTAATAACGTAGGGATATTAACGAGAAAAAGGGGGAAGTCTTATTTATTATATTTGGAAGATATTGCAGCCACCAAGTTTATGTGATTAAAAAGTTACCTTGATATATAGGTACGCAGGGATTTCTTTATTCATAAACCGATCATGCATTGTAGGGGATGTCAATATAGATAGGATGAAGCCGAATATTCTTTATTGCAAAAAAGAATTAAGTACTTAAACAAAATAAATAGATTCAATAGTGCCACAATCAAAATTGATATTATCGCTGAAAGCTATCTCTTCCAGACAACCTTTGGTTTTAGGTATGTTATGCACCCGTAGGCTACGAGGATAGGTATCGTCAAAGTTTACTTAGAAATTAGTATAGAACATTACTTGGGGAAAATTAAAATAGGCCCAATTATCCTGTTCATTATTTTTTTATTATCTACTCGTAAAATAAGTCGTAAACCTTATACGTTGACTAACTACCTTTTAGTAACTATCTAAGAGGTAATAAATAAACGACAATAATAATGAATGACTAAAACCTTCAAACTTGGTCATTGGTATATCTGTCATGCATGCTCCTACTTCACTTGGCTATTAGTGTTTGCGTATTTGTTATACTTGCCATGTGTGGTTGGTACGTGTGACAAAATATTCGTCTTATTTGCCTATTCGACACACAATATGTTGACAAACATATCATATTTGATGGTGACATTTTACTTGGCTATTCGTATTTCTCATAATTGCAATGTGTGGTTGGTATGCTTGACAAAATATTCGTCTTATTTGAATGTACGTCAAGTATTTGACAAATACGACAAACATCCAATAGCTTAACCTAAAATATTATATATTTTCAAATGTGTTGGTGTCGGTGAGGTATAGTCGCCGTTATAGGTAATGCCGGAAAAAAAGTGCAACCTATTTCGGTCGTAAAACATTCTAATAAAATAACTGGTTACCTCTCAAAAACAAAATATCATTGACTCATATTTACGTATATATTCATAATATGTAGGTATGTTTCAAGTAAATAACGTAACGAAAATCTACAACAGCAAATATATGGGTCTCGGTCCCAGGTTCCATCTACACCTCTACTATTGGACTATTGTTTTGGACCGCTGGAAATCAATGCAATCTAGACTCCAAGAGTGATCATGTATTACACTAAACTTGATATATGGTTAACCTTACTAAAGCAACCTAAAATGGGCATTAGTTGTAGCCATGAAGAAGTAAAGAAATTGATGGTAGAGTTCATTCCTTCATGTCTTTTAACTCAATATCAATTATTATAGTTGTACCTATAGTATAATGGTTAAATCCTTTATCCCACTATGTATCGGGCCTATAATCGCCAGTAACGGTGCTCAATCAATACAATTTCCTTGATCCATTCATCCATCGTGCATATTCCCATTCAAGGGCGCCCATAATAACTTAGCGGATGGTATCGAACAATCAGAGATCACGCCGAGACAACATTGTTGGCGCTAATTGCAGCACCCGGTCCCGCCCGCCTAGAGAATGGCCCACGGCGATCTAATATTGTATCTTTATCCTGGCTGTATGTTGTGAACTAAAGGATCTTATAAATGCAGTAGATAGGTGTTAGGCAGTTGTCCCACCGCCAGCGAGTGAAGCGAGTAAATCTCGGCTATTTTTTGCGAAAGAAACGTACAACAGATAGATATAAAAATATGTTGCCGAGCGAGTATCGGTGTGTCTCTTTTGTTTACACGGAATGTGCTATCTGTTGTACGTTTCACACATTACATTTACCGAATGCTCTCAAAACGCGGCAAAACATCGTGAAGAAACCTGCATGCCGTAGAAAAAATCCCGCGTGGTGGATCATGGCCCGAGCTCCCTCTATGTAAGGGTAGATATGTGCCCGAGCAGCGGGGACATAAAAATAGACTGATGATGATGATAGGAAATTAACATGAAATGAATTTTTTTTAAGGATTTATTATGGTAGAATCTATAACTTGGCAACTGTAATATATTTTATACGCCCGTAGATGGCGTTGACCGCTTACATTCTCATAGAATGACGATGATGTTTCATTCAAGCTGTACTGAAACATACCCATTACTATACTTGAAGCCCGGGCTTTAAGCCAAAGCTGCTTAGCCAATTTTTCTTCTTTATCTGACTCAACTAAGTGACTAACGATTGCCCATATAAATGGACTGATTGTTTTGGAAAGTAGGTGAGTCGCTTGCAACAGAAGCCGTATGCACGTGCCAGTATGGTCAGCGCCCCCATAGACGGTAATTGTAAACGAAATTAGATAAATTATTGTTATTGCAATAAATCAACAGCTGTTTTAAAGGTGCCGTGCGGTCTACCATGGCTTGCACGAAGAAATTATGTAAGTATCTAAATACTACTACATACACATGGTGACACAACTTATTAGATCAAGACAATACTTACATACTCCTCAGCCTATTTTTTATGCTCACTATATTGGGCCTCAGACCTTCCCTTACATCAGGAGAGCTGGGGCCGTGATCCACCATGCGGTAGGTATGTTTCCTCTTGATGCTTTTCGTCAACGCTGTTGAGAGCGTTTACGTATGCAAATTTTGCTTCGAAAAAATTGAAGAAAAGCTCATTGGTACAAATGGCCGACGTAGGGTTTGAACCCTAGCCTTTGTAATGGAAAACCAGTGTAACCTCAGCGCCATTGAGCTCTAGCTAGCGAGATATACTTAATATTTTTCCCTAATTTAAAATTAAAACCATAATTTAGATAGGAGCTGGCTGAACCCTACCGACTTAACGACTCTATTAACTCCCTAGTTAAGGTTAAACAAACGGTCATCAAATAATGTATGCCAATTTACGCTTTTTACGACGAGAAATCATTCCGAAAATGGTACAAAGTACTCGTAACAATCGATTATAAAACAATTTCTTTGTTAGTCTTCAAGGTCGGCTGTGTCCAAAAGATTGCGACTCTTGCGCAATTTAATGACCGTGGATTGCCTTTGTCTTAGGAATTTGTGACATCTCTTTTACAAAATTATTTCGGTAACGGTCCAGTGGTTCCGTAGTTTCATAATCGAATTAGTTTCAACGATTGCTAGGTTGTTGGACATTTGCAAAAAAGAAGACACAATTTATGGTCATTGAAGCGTTAAATTAAAAAATAAATATTTATGTCCTCTATTAGTATGAACTCCTTTATAAAACCCAACATCTGTCTGTCTGTCGATTTATACCTAACTTAAGAATCAGCCCTATTACCATGAAGTCTTATAGCAGGATTACTTCAATAATACTTTGTTATTTCGTACCATGACGACATTAAAGTAAGCTTATTAAGGACGTCATGGTACGAAACAACAAAGTATTATTGAAGTAATCCTGCTATAAGAATTCATGGTAAGGGGGTCCTGCCGTAGAGAGTGATGTTGCCATTTATGGGTACAGGTTTGGTGATTCCAGAGAGTGCGCACCTTAAAAACCCTCGCTAAGCGCTATATAGCAAATGAGTAACAGTGGCGGTAGCTTTTAGGTTTAGGATTAGACTTAGACGCCAGTACAAAATCACCAGAATCGTTAAAGTAAGTATTAGTTAGTGAAAGAGTCAATAACTTTTTTCAATTTAAACTTTTTTTTATTATAACAAACTACGACCACTTGTCTGCTCTATTTCCCGTGATTGGTTGGTTATTGGTTGCGCAACCGCAACGCACTGGGCCAACCTTTGGTGTCTCAACCTAGCGACGTGATCCTGCGTCTGCGCACAACGGAATTGAACTTATTGCGTACGATCTAATGATCTATTTCAGGCCTTCGCGAAGTACCTCCACTGTAATGAATTAAGCTGCTATTTAATTCTGTGGGTTTACGACTACACTCATACTCATTTATGAATATCAACCTTAGATACTGCACCTATATTGTTTACGGCGTAAAATACAGGGTGGCCTTGAATTCATTCGACAAAATTACATGGATGGGTAGGCTTGTGACATTATTAATTCTGCACAGCGTTTAAGTAGATTAAACAATTTGGAGAAAAATATAAAAAAATATTTACAATAAATTCAACTATCAAAAAAATTTTAATTTGAGTTGAATCGTTACTGTGCTTTGGAGTTTTTAACATTTTAAGGTATTTTTAATTTTTGCAACGATTTCTTTCACTGGAATTTGACCTAATGGTCATTTCTAAGGTCTTGTGTGACTTATGATTATGACGTACTAAGTTCAATTTTTTTTACTAAAAAACCTTACCATTTTTGTATTTATCATGAGTACAACCCACAGTTTCAATTTGTCAAATGAATTCAAGGATAACCTGTATGAATAAGGACTGTGATAGCAGCTAGTTACTTAAAGATTTGAAAAGAATGCTAGAAGCTTATTAAAAAGGCTTTGAAATGATTTTTCGTTGGTTACTGGATACAAAGATGGCCATCGAGGAATATTCTACGAAAGTGCTGAACGTAAGAATAGAAAGGATCACCACAATCGTTTTCCTTTTTAAGACACTTCAGAACAATTGTGATGTTCGGGTAGCCTTGCAGAACATAATACTTCTATTACATCAGGATAAACTCAAATAATTATTATGAACGGTCCTTTTACTGAAATTATTATAATTTATAGCTCGCCAGTCGCCGGCGCATTATCCCGCTTATTGGTAATAGCCTTATAAATTTCATCGTTACATTGGTGTCGATTGTCCGTGGCTCACGACGATCGTAACTCAAAAAATGTTATAGGTAAGTATACTTACTGTAGTAGCTAAGTTTGCGTCATAGCTTTACAATAAGATTTTGAATGAAGGTTCGTTTGTGAAGGTATAACAGTTATAACATCCTCTAGTTACTAACACCTAAATAGAAAGAGGGTAGCTCGCTGCCACCACAGAGCTACACTTTAATGTTACGTCCGTAATTAATAAATAATTTCTAGTGTAAACTCTTATTACTTTATAGTGAAAATCCGTAAAAAGGACAATAATGTACTAGTGTTCCGTTTGCATAACCGTATTTTCCCCTAAATACATCATTTAGTGCAATACTAGTGAAAGTAAATTGTATTCGGTGAATTAGTGGACTATCTGTGCGGTGATTTAAGCAACATTGTTAACTGCATTGATAATAGTTACCCACTTAGAACATTTTATTGCATTGGCACGAATAAGTACACTTATTTCGCTTCGACGGCCGTAGACGAATTGGTCTAGCGGTAGCGCAGACACTTGTGCATCGAGGAGTCGCTGGTTCGGTTCTCGGGCGACTAGTTCGACATTCCGTCTTTTTTCTTTTTCTTTTAAGTTTTATTTTATTAAAAATGGTACTTAACTGTAAAGCGTGCCCGAACACTATATCAGTAACCCAGAAACGTGTAAAGTGCACCGGGTGTCAGGGGTTGTTTCACTCTGAGTGTGTCAATTTCGCTGGCGAGTCACCGGCAAGGGCTGTGTGGCAATGCCCTAACTGTCGAGCGGCAAAAAGAATGGGAGCGGGCGGAGGTGACAACTCAAATACACCAGTTAAACAACTGAATACATCGGTGGACGTTGGAGGCAACCCGACAGTCGGGTCTAAAGATATTTCTGATCGCGGCTTCGCAAAAATATTTGCTGAGATGAAGGAATTTCGCGCCGAAATGAATGCTAAATTTGACACACAAAATTCAGTAATTACAGAACTAAAAAACTGCGTCATCTCATTGCAATATGATGTGACAATCCTGAAAACTAGAATAGAAGACGTCGAATTGAAAGCGAGTCGCATCGATGTGCTGGAGAATAGGCTAGGTGCGTTGTCGGAGCGGAACGAACAGCTGGAAAAAGAAATAAACAACAAAGAGCAGCGCGAGCGCAGTAACAACATAGAACTTGTGGGCGTGCCCCAATACCCTGACGAGAACGTTGGAACTCTCATAAAGAACTTGGCTAGCTCCTTAGGTATTTCAATACAACATGATGACCTGGAGTGGGCACATCGCGTCCGACCTCAGCGAAATACTGTGGACGACGACCGGAGCGAGAACAGGGAAGTCGTCGGCACGTGTGTCTCGTTTGCCGCTGTCACGGGCACCCCCAAGGGAAAAGGGCCGGCTCGTATCGTGGCCCGCCTGCGACGTCGGGAGGTGAAGATAGCCATATTGAGAGCGGCGGCGAAGCGTAGACGCGAGGAAAATGCAGACTTTGGCCCCGGACTTACGACTACTGACGTTGGCATCGCTGGTGAGCCTCAGCGCATTCATGTTGGTGATAATCTCACTTTCGCCACGAAACAGCTTCTGCGCCTCGCGAAGGAGACAGCCAAGGTCAAAAACTATAAATATGTATGGGCGAAAAATGGCAAAATACACATTCGCCAGACAGATAAGGGAAGCATTCGAATAATAAATACTCCGTCTGACTTGTTGGATTTAGCATGACTACTGAGACTCTGTTTTTTCTGCCTGGGAGAACTAATAATAACTTTTAGAACTATGTATTGTTTGTCTACTGTTACGATTTGGGTACTTCTGTCCATTAACTTAATATTTGATTTGAATGTTGATAATAATTTGTTGTGTGAATACCCTGAGACGTCTATTGGTGATGCTGCTTCAATGTTTTCTATTCATTTATGCTTGACCGACAAGCCCATTGTAATGCTAATGTATTATAATCTTACTAAATTTTCTATATTAATTTTAATATGGCTGGTAAACCCAAAGATTTTAATTTGGCCTTGTTGAATGCTCATTCAATGAACACTGGAAGGGATGAGCTAATTGAAACGGTGAAAACCATGAATCCCGACATCTTAGGTGTTACTGAAACCTGGCTTACGGATAATACGGACATCAAGAGTTATGGTTTATCTGGGTATCGGTTATTGCAGAGGCCGCGTGGATCCCGGGGCGGGGGCGTGGCGGTGTATGTGCGCGACAGCTTCCGTGTCCGTTTGTTGACAGTTACGCAAAGCGCTCTGGAGCAGTTGTGGCTCGAGGTGAAACTCGGAAGCCGTAAATCAGTCGTTGGTATTTTTTTATCGTCCCCCTAGAGCTAAATATAGTTATAATACATTTCTTGACCTTCTAGATGAATCTTTGTCTATGTTTATGCCTCAGTACGATACATTGTTCTTGGCTGGTGACGGAAACGTTGATCTTATGTGCCCATCCGGCCATCAGCAACGTGAATTCCTTAACTTGCTAGGCGTGCATGGTCTATGTCAGATTGTAACAGAACCTACCCGTGTCACGGACTCAACGAAAACGTTGCTCGATGTGATCTGCTGCAGTCGAGGTATTAAAACTAAAAGTGTAACGGTTACCCATAACGACTCTTTGAGTGACCACGCTTTTGTCATGGCACGATTTGCACTGAAGGTGGACAAACCGACTCCGAGAACAGTAACATATAGGCCGCTGCACGACTTTGATGAGGAAACCTACACGACTGCTTCTTCTATAACTCCCTGGGAACTGGTTCTTAAATGTGACGATGTAAATTCCATGGTTGAATGCTTTAATTCCCTTATACTTGGTTTATTTGATCACTTCGTGCCAATAAGGACCAGAGTTTTTGTGTCACCTCCTACTCCTTGGATCACCGATACCGTTAAGGCTTTAATGAAGGACCGTGACATTGCTTGTCGACGTGCAAAACGTACAAATACAGAAGAAGACATCAGTCACTATAAATACCTCAGAAATGCTGTTACAAGCATCTCTCGGATCGAAGAACGTAATTACTTTGCTGAACAGGTTAATAGGCATATTAAGCGACCGCGTAAAATGTGGGGTGAAATAAACAGGCTCCTTGGTAAATCAACGGTGAGCTCACTTCCTGTGCATTTGTCTGACCCTGACCTTATAAACAAGTCATTTTTAGATACCATCCCTGGATTCTCCAGTGGGTATGACTCTGAAAATCTGGTTCAAAAATATACATCTAGCTATTTCTGCCCCGATAGACTCGGCTTCAGGGAACTGTCTGTGAGTGATGTGGTAAAAATTATTAACTCTATATCTTCAAATGCGGTTGGACTCGATAGCATTTCATTGAAAATGATAAAACTTACGCTACCTTACTCTTTGGACGCCATTACCTCCATAATGAATCACTCCTTGCAGACGGGATCCTTCCCTGCGTCATGGACAACGGCTGTTATTAAGCCTATACCTAAGAAAACAAATGTCGAAAGCATGAAGGATTTGAGGCCTATTGGTTTACTGACGACTTTTTCAAAGTTTTTGGAAAAAGCTGTTCATATCCAACTTCAATCTTATCTGGAAAGGAATAAAGTTATACCTCAAAATCAGTCTGGTTTCCGTAAGTTGCACAGCACTACTACGTCGTTGTTGCATATCGTGGACGAAGCGCTGTCTGCTGCTGACAATGGAAGTGCTTCTATCTTGGTGTTGCTGGACTACAGTCGTGCCTTCGATTCTCTCAACATCAACATTTTGTTGGCCAAGTTGAAATACTATGGATGTGATGAGGGAGTCTGCAGGTGGTTTGCTAGCTACTTTGATAATCGCCATCAAATAGTCGAGTGCATCGATCACTCAGGGAGACCTACTCGTTCCAATGCCATGCTCGTTGACCGGGGTGTTGTGCAGGGTTCGATATTGGGTCCTGCCTTGTATTCAATCTACACGGCAGACATACTAGACTGCACACACTTCGGTTTGACCCATATGTATGCCGACGACACCCAAATCATGATTCGAATTAACCCCGTCAGGGAAAACGTTGCTGTTGCGGTTCACTGTCTTAATCAGGATTTGGCGAGCATCGCTGAGTGGTCGAAGGCTCATGGTTTACAATTAAACCCGTTAAAGTGCTCGTACATAGTGCTTGGTACTAAACACCAGATAGCTGCGGTACGAGAGTGTAACCCGATCATCTTGGTGGATGGTAGACCAATACAGGAGGTCATGAAGGTGAGGAATCTTGGACTGATATTTGATGGCAAACTGCGTTTTGAGGAGCACATTGACTCTAAGGTGGGTAAGTGTTACGCGTCTCTTAAGACATTGTACCGATTTCGTCCATCTCTTAGTGTTCCGGTGCGCTTTAGGTTGGCCAATTCCTTGGTTTTATCTCAATTAGATTATTGTGACGTCGTGTATGGTCCATGTTTGCTCGCCAAAACCGCGAATAAGATACAGCGAGTGCAAAATTCGTGTATACGATTTTGTTACAGCGTCCCGCCTCGTTCCCATATAACCCCATTCCTCAATACGTATGATATCCTTAACATGAGTAATAGGCGTACACGGAAGCTGAGCACACTGGTCTATAACCTGAGGGACACTGGGGCGCCGGAATATCTTGCTAATAAGTTGAGATGGAATGACAGGGCTGAGGATAGAACTAGAGCAGTACGGATAGTTCAACTTGAGTTGCCGTTGCCGCGATTGCATCACTTCCGGGGGAGCTTTCGGTTTGCGGCCTCCAAATGCTGGAATGATTTGCCACCACCTATCACAAATGCAAAGTCACTTCGTTCTTTTAAGAAAATGTGCAACGAGTGGCTATTGACGCGACAAAAGTCCTCCAGCAATTGGTCTGCCGTGCCGAATCGGGTCTAGGGCGTCGTGGTTGTGTAGATGCGTGGGGCAAGTGCATGCTTAGAGCATGCACACTATTATATAGATATAAAAATATATACTTATATTACTTATAATAAATATTATATAGGTAATATATAAAATTTATACATAGATATGCTAGCACACAATTTCTTGATTAATTCCGTTTATAGGCAGTTTTCTTCCTGTGTTTTGTTTTGGTATTATTTATGGATTCCTGAGCATTCGCCAAAGGTTAAAAAATAAATTTAGAATAAAAATCCATTGGGCTGGTCGGACTTTTAAACTTCTGGCAGATCTTATAATGTCACAATCACATCACTTATATCACATCACATTTAATTTTGTAAATAAGTAGTAATTAATTAATATTATAATAGGTAACATACATATGTTGTTAGCATGTAAGTGGCAGCAAGGCTCTCTGGCGGAGCCTGAAAAACAGCACCCGTGCTGAGGCCTCGACCCATTCGCCTATTTTTAGGATTACGATATATTTTTGTATAATTATTTTATGTTTAATGGTGAATAAAATTCTTTTTATTTATTGTTTTTTTATTTAAATGCACAAAGTGGCATCCACTGTGTGCACTTAGGTGTTCATGGAATTTTGAAAAATACTGTAGGGAATTACAGACACGATACTTCGCCTTTGTACAAAACGTATTATTTTTCTCTGCAGCTAATACTACTAATGTTTATTTTTGCAGTGAACAAATCTATAGATTTATTATATGATGATTAATAAAATAATACATAGTATGTTAGATCTATATCTAAAAAAACTGATTAATTGATAAATCATCATCATCAACCCTCGGCCTCTCCCTAGGCGCGCCACTTAAGACGATTCGAGCCATCCAGTTCCCATCTGTTCGGGATGCATCCCACGCTACGTTTACCCGTTCGTATCCTCATTCGAGAACCCATCTACCCCTATCGGCTAGCTACGGCAGCCTATAGGTCATATATGACCAACTCACTGCCATCATTGATGAATGATAATTCTACCTTCAATGTTATTTGAGACTCGATTACAATTTCGCAATCAGCAGGACACCGCCACAATGGCATTCGTGTTCTTAGTCTATAACTTAAATGTTTCGATAGTCCTTAATTTGACAGGGCACTGGTACCCTGCAGAAGGCTTAATAAAGTATCGGAGATGTAAATGGAGCAGCGAGCCGGCCCGAGGCTAGGGCGGGTCCGGACAACACTTTCATATTATTGCGGCTGGCACGCACACAGGCGGGCTGCGGCGCGCGCGCACACTCGCGCCAGACGCTGCCAGCGCGCACGATTAGATCGCACTACAGTGTTGCCAGATATTTTTATATATATTTTTAACCTGAAGATGATGATGTCTGTCGACGCGTCCGTCGACGGCGATGCCCTGTCATCTCCTGGCGTGATGTGATGTGACTTGCAAAATTGATCTTGAAGACTGTTACTCGCGGCGCAATATAGTTCCCCGCTTGAGTTGTACGTGTAATTATAAATAGGTTTACATTTTTACCCTATAAAGGAAATATCATGAGCCTCGTCTGATCATAGATTCATGTAATTGTTTAACTCTTCCTTCCATCCTCACCTTCACAACCCATACTTTACAAGAGGTAAAGTATGGGTTGTGAAGGTGAGGATGGAGCTCGCGGTTGACGCGATTTGACCTAAGTTGTTTCATTCTGGGTAAAGGTTTATTTTTATAGAAAAAAAAAATTAGCAATGTTATCAGTACTAATTTACGAGTACTTCTCAATCACTCCAACTAAGCCAAAAGCTTATGCTACAAGCAGAAACACAAGTACTCCAAAGTTGGGAATTGAACCTGCAACATTTGCACCGCAGGCTCACGCCCTATAAGCCATTAGGTTACTGTAGTTATAAAAGTTGTCATCCACCTTGCGTTCCAATGACAGTCATAATGGCACCCATGATATTTATATCGATTTTGGAGTTTCCTTCAGAAGCAAAATATTCATTATCGTCTATGAAGGATACGAATCTCACGGCTGGCAATACTAGATCACAGCTGACATGCGCCCGCGCAGCCGGGCACGCGATCCAACCACTTTCAATGATTCGTTAGCGAAATCATTAGCAGATGTAATGTCGGCGCATTGTAATGCGTGTTTATGGTTATTTAAATGATTTATTTTTATTGATTGTTTTTGCCTTGTTGCGAGACAGAAAATAATGATGGCTGTATGAATAAGGCTACTATTATACTTTGGTATTGCGAAGGTGATCTCCGCTACTATATAATTTGAGCGTTTGGTAATGGAATCCGTAACGAGAAAATGAGTTGTCATGTCGGTTAGGTCGAGACATTCATCACTCGTGATCCGGGCGGCGACTGTGTAGACTAGTTTGGACTGTTGACTGCCATCGGTGGCGTGACTGATGTACAGGGAACCAATACAAATATTCAGATCAATATGCGACTGCCATTACTAGAATTAATTAACAAACTTGACTACAATACGGGGCAGTAGACTTACTGTGTAAATCACCATGGTGCATTATTATTACACTAAGGGCGATATTTATAGACAAATTTTCACACTAAGCGTGTGAAATGAGACTAGACTAGACACTAAGTGAGTGGTGTGAGCTCGCCTTTACAACTGTCGTCAACATACCATTTTGATAGTTGTGTAAAAAGCTTACGCTAAGCTGACGCTCAAAATCATCTATGAATGAACTTTTAAAATCGCAAGTTATCCGCGCGAATTTATAAGATTGTCGACTGCAATGCGTTTGCTAAGCTTTTTAGTTGCGTTCAATGCGCAAAGTTTTTGTTTATTATTTTAACTTTTTACCACCAATATCGATGAGGGCTTAAACGAGTGGCTTTAATTTTTGTTAACGCTAGTAGAATATAACGAAAATGAATAAGATTGACATTTATTAACGAAAAAACAAATGACAACCCTATAAGTACCTACATTTTTTCTTCATATTGCACCTGAGTATTGCACTAGCGTTAACGAAAGTTAAAGCCACTTGGCTCTCTGGTTCTAACTTGTGTTGAGATAACAAGTCACACGGAGAGACACCTCTCAGCCCTCTTTGTTTCTATGTCGTTCGGTGAATAATTTTAAAATTAAACGGCTCATTAAAGGCAATAAGAGAAAATGGATACGAGAAATTTCAGAAAAAATGAAAGGCGATCAGCCTTGACTTGTATAGTCAACAGCACACCAACCAACACAATACCATTGTAAGGTACACCTTATTACCATTGCGTAGAGTATACTCAAATGTAAAACTTCAAATGCTCTCGGCAGTACAAAAATTACGTACGGTACGCACAATAAAACAATATTTGGGCTCAATTGTCGCAAATTCGGGGTAATAAAATTTTACAATTGTAAAAACACAGGCCTCGACTCAATCAAGGCCGGATGGGAATCTTGATTGCTCAATTAAGTAAGCACCCTTTCCCCATTGCCTCACACGATGATACGGATACAAGAAAGATTCTACTCTTACACGAAAAAAAAATATTGTAAGTATCAAGACAGTCCTTAAACCTTTTTAAACCTATAAGTCGTTCGACTGCTGTGTATGGGCAAAGGTCTCCCCCTCCTCTTCCACCCTATGTCCTGAACCTCCTCTAACACACAAGAATAATAGTTTAGAAATAAGCTATCGCTATAGTTCAAATTATCATAAACGCATGCTTTTGTTGAATTAAGTCGGTATTTAGGCCAAACAAAAAGTATAAGAAACAATTTACAGGATTACTTAAACCGAGAAGATTGAAAAAAAAATAGTATAACATATTTTTGAACTATCGTAATCCAGCAGTGAACCGACACGGGCTGATGATTCTTTAAACAAAATAAATATCAATAAGTAATAAAAAATAGTTATCAAAAGGATTGTCTTGATCTAAGAATTATTTTTTATCCGTGTTCAATAAGGTCTCATTAAGGCAATGATAGTACTAAACTTTGTTAAACGTCTTAATAAAGATTTAAATTCGCTCCTTGTAGAATTGACGCCTTTTCAGTCTTTAATTTCTACAAGTACCTACTTACAAAGTAGCGTTATAGCTTTGTATGTAGGTACAGTCGACTGCACAACAAGACACTGATGTCAATACGGTAATACGGACTACATTGTTATGATTATGTGTAGGTATAGGTAGTGGTGATGTGAAGATTACCTATGTAATCAAATGCAGATAAAAATTTCCTTCAAAATACTTTATCGAGATGTTGTAGCGTCACATCTTACCTATTCCATACAAACTGCATGCTAAGTTCGTTTTGCCAATAACAGTAAAAGCACATTGACAATTAATATATCTGGAATTTATTATAATAATACAAAAATCAGATACATATTCTGCATGATCACTTGGGTAGTAGACTTGAACAAAAAAATCTACAACTAAGTAAGTATAATATTGTGAACGAATTTAAATCGCTCAAATGTGACGTAACCAAGTGTTCCATAGTGTAGGGTATAGGTATTTAGTATTCTATGGTGTAGGTACCAAAGGCCGAGTAAATGCATATCATTTGAATTAGTTTGTAAGAAAATCTCAAACTGAATAAGCACACTGTAGGTATACTTCTCTCTACATTTGACTGTACAATACTTTTGAGTAAGTGCATAAAAAATGGTGTTGTAGCAAGTGGTAAAGTGTCAGTCAAGCAAGCGGTCTGCATTTCCTTTTTCGGCGTGTCAAGTCTTCTTCACTGTCGGAACGCCGCTCACCTGATCATTAAGTTCGCATGTCGGTCCGTCGGTCCGATTATTGCAATTATTTAAATTCACACCTTTGAAACGCGAAAAAGCCTCTTTTTACATTTAATATTTCGCAAGCGCAAGGAAATGACGTCTCATTCGAAAGGTATAATTAGGGACAACCTTGGAGTTCACGGTTGGACCCGATTTATGCGCTTCTGACATTGTGATGTTGACGCGATAATTGTGCTGATGTTTCGACATGCATCATATTTGGCTTTTCAAAATTAATTGGTGGTGATATTTGCTCTCATAATTGTGCTACTACATACCTACGTAAAGTCGACAGCACCACAATGATAATCAAGTACGATTTCAACTCTTATGTGAAAGACAATAAGAATCATGATTCATGTGATTTCTCTTGTATAATATTATAATTTCATATGACAGCACGTCAATAATAATAATAACGT
Organism: Tachystola acroxantha; assembly: GCA_963506565.1. Taxonomy (NCBI): domain Eukaryota; kingdom Metazoa; phylum Arthropoda; class Insecta; order Lepidoptera; family Oecophoridae; genus Tachystola; species Tachystola acroxantha. The sequence goes on from OY735884.1 coordinate 7,503,289, forward strand.
TTTAAGTACGATTTCAACCCTCATGGAGGCAGAGAATAAGAATGGTACAACTTGAAAGTCATAAACTTGTACAGTCGACAGCAGACCAATGGTAACACTTGCAGTACGATTCCAAGTCTTACGACGCATATAATAAGAACTGTCAAAGTAAAAAGTGTTACCATTGATCTGCTGTCGACTGTACTATGATGAACACCACCGCCGCGCCGCCTGTTCAGATTCAGTCCTTTATACTGATGCACCTACAGGTGTATCTGTATAATTAAGTATATTGTCATCAACCTGTATTAGTACACTGCAGGGCGTAGGTCTCAAGAATGGCACGAGGTGGAACACCCCAGGACGTTTAGTCGGTATGCTGCCCCTTCAGGGCGGTGAACCCGACATAACCAACACGCTCCCCCGGGCGTGGTGACACATGATCTTGCATGTTTTACCTGGGTAAAAAGGTATCTCCCTCAGATCAATTAATAAGAGTCTCTCCTAAGGCGCTCCACTCAACCCAATTCCCTATATGATTCCCTAAGAAATCTGGCCAAAGTATGCAGATTACTAAGGGAACCATATTTTGACTTACTTCATTTCAAAATTCACACTTATCCAGCTATTTTTTGACTAAGATTGATAGCGGCAGCTACGAGTATATCTTTACAATATCACTGAATACAGTACTAATGACACTATCCAATAAGTAAATAGTTTCGAGGTCACGTTGCCTAGATTAGATACCTATTCAGTTGATATTGTAACAGCAGTTTGTCGTCGTCAGTGTCGACCATCTACGAGCATTGTACTTGCCTCAGGAGTACACCGCTATCAATTCTCCCTACTGCCTTGGACACGCCCAGGGCACTAACCCTTGTCGCAATATGCAACTATTAGGGCCAGAACAGACTCACAGTTAATATTAAACTACTTCTTTGTGCTTAGAATATAAATTATGCAATCGATGTAATAATATTTTCACAAGGCCTTACGGTTTAAGATGAAGGCAGAGGTACACATGACATGTTATTAGTAACACTAATGCAGTATTATTTTAACACATATGGCGAATAATAGAGGAATGGTGCAAATTCAAAGACACAAGACGACGAAATTGATATGGTTTCGAACTAATAAGATGAGGCGAGACAAAATCCAGACATGAGATAAATACTTAATGTGTTTTATCTACCTGTAATCATTGCCATCTTTCTTATGTACGGGCAACAGCAGATCAATGGTAACACATGCAATACAATTTCAACTCTTACGACGCAGATAATAAGTGCGGTTCAAAGTGTTCCACTTGATGTGCTTTAATATGTACGAGTACATGTATGATAGAGACAGGCCCACTGATATGCATACCATTTCTTGTGTCAATCTGTATAACATTTAGGCTATATGGTATAAGACAAGAACAACTGAAAGAAGACTTTGCTTATCAAATTTCGTTTCAGGCACTTAATCGTAGACCACGATAGCTACGACTGTCGTCTACACAGCCCCTTATCCACCCAGAGCACTACGCACACTGATAAAGGCTTAGGTGTGGTTCGTCCAGTAAAATAGATGGCCACCCTCCCTTTCACTAGCGTAACAGTGTCTCAGTCATAGTAGAGCCATTAGCAGAAAATGTAACGCATAATGTGGTGCTTAAGATAAATACTTTGCTCACTTTCAATTATATTTTTATGGTCCAAGCGCTTAATTGCAAGTAATTTGTCAAAGCTGTCGTCAGATATTTTATTGACACGCAAATTACAAAATGCGTGGATAGGAGCCATAATATGTTCACTGAAACCTTCACACTTAAATAATCGTAAAAAGTTTATTAATAATACATATTTTATTTAACCGAGTCAAAAACGTGTCAAGTGGCCATACAGAAGGAACACACCATGGAAAAACCTGTCGGCTGAAATTGACAAACATATTAATTATTACAAAAACAAATAAAAAACGACTGTTTTGTGCATAAAATGTCAGTCCTGTGATGAAGAGAAATCTGCGATACTTTACATATACCACGATCCATCAAGCTATTTAGACTACACGAGGCCATAATATAGAACCGACATACATGATTCATATCCATCAAAAATATGTATTACCCTTTTCTTTCAGTCAGTCGGATAATATTAAAAATATCAAGATACCTGAAATGATGCTGATGTAACCTGTTAATGCCATGTACAGTAAGGTCAATAAAAACTATTTTACATTAAGTACTATAGTCATTTAAAGTGGTTTTGGTACAGTCAGATGCACATATTATTAAGATATTTTCCTAAACATAACTTTCGTTTATTGGAAGTAAATACCTTGCGTATATTTTTTTCATTTGTTATTTCACACTTATCTGTGTTTTATAGTTATAAATTATGAACCATGTTTTATTTAATTTTCTCAAAAACCCATAAACTACTCTAAACTTACTTCTTTACACTAATTGTGATACTACACTATATACTACAAAAATTATACAATACAAAGAACTTCTTACACAAAAATACGTTTGTAGTTTTTTCTTACATCTTAGTGTATTAGATAAGTTTATCTGCGGTTATTTATTAAGCATTTTATTAACAGTTTTATAGCGATACGATTAGCTATGTTTATGTCTCCATTTGTCTATCTGTTCCTGTTTTCAAGAAACACGTAATAAACATTATTGCATGTATTATGCATGTAAAGTGCGCTGTTACGCACCTTTATGTCTCACTACGGCATGCGATGTTAAAACATTCAATAAAATGTATTTATAACACGAACTACTTGTTTATTGCAGAATAAAGTTGTACTCAACTTTTATTCTGCAATAAACTTTGAAACTTTTAAACCTTTGTGGTTATATTTTCTGACACTTATATAAAAAACCGAATTCTCTTAAAAATTGTACCAATGATGGTGGACAAGTCTCTACTCTATTTATATTTAAAGGCCCGTAGCGCCATTTAAAGTTAGGTGAACCGTGATTCAGCATCTGTCAATATTAAGCCACCATTCTTCAGTTTCAACTCAACTGACAGAAGGGTTTTAGAGTGTAACACGTAGAACTGGAAAAAGAGACAATTAAATCAGTCGCCGCTTTTTTCTTCAACTGTCATTCGTGCTTTTTTCGGTCAGTATCTAGTTGTTGGATAAATAGTTATACCAAGAAGGTATATAGGTGTGAATCCGTTAGCTAATGCTCATCTTGAATAATAAGGCAGATTATTTCGCAGTACTGTTATTAGTAAGATTAAACTAGGAGTGTAGCGTTACTCATTCACTTAAAAGAGGCGAAGGAGAAATGAAGATGCAATACACGGATCTTATACAATTATTAGTACTATGAAAAACTCTGAATTGCTGCATTCCACTATAGATACGGACAGGCATCCAATATCTATCCGTATACTGATAACAGATAAGGCTGTCACCGGTCGGGCGGTGGCCGGCCACTAAATATAAGCAGTGATATACGACGACGCGACTGCAGCTAGTTGCGAAATTAGAGCGGGCTGGTATGGTCGCAGAAATAGTGCAGATATGACATCGAGCTACATTCGCGTCAGATCATACCTCACTTCTCAGCACGGCATGGCCGCGTTAGACCATTGGAATCTAACTATTACTTACCAAAAGACACAATACTATACTTACAGGTTACCAAAATAATAATAAAGCCGTTTGTAAAATAGTTGACAGCATATCAGGCGTAAAGCGATAACATGCTCATGCGCTGTCCACGGTAGAAGATTTGTAAAAGAAGACTCGATTTACTAGTACGGACAACGCAGATCAATGGTACCACTTGAAGTACGATTTTAAATCTTACGACGCAGGTAATGATCTGCTGTTAGCTGTACCTACCAAATGTCCGACATATTCTTGTAGAAAGTTTTTTCCCAAATAGATATAAAATAGTGCCAAAACTGATAAAATGTAACCCTTAGTATTAAAGTACCCCGTCTTTGGCATATCCGTGATAACGTTGTATTTGGCATATCCTGTGATCTGCGAAGTGTTGCCGCCCGCGCGTGCCCAGAGCGACTGCACCAGACGAGCAGAATTGCAACTGCGGCGTTATTTATTGCGATTGCATTTTAAATACATTAAAAATATTAAAGGAAACAAAAATGTGACTATTATTTAGCATGTTAAGCCGAAGTAGGACGTGTAATATCGGAAATCGATCAATACTGTTCTATTGTTTAATTTATTTTTATTCCAAAAGTCGTAGATCAAAAGTTGTACAGTTCTCGATAGGCTAACGCTGTCCTTTCGGCTAATATCATATAATGTTAAACATTGTAACCTTTTCCTTGGATTTTTAAGCATGCCGTTGTTGCCTATAATTGGGGTGACACTTAGCATAATTAGTTTGTGGACTATTACACTGTAATTGTTTTGGTGTACACCCTGTGGGTAACCTATTTCATAAAATAAAATAAAATAAATAAATAAAATAAATATAGTTTTCGTTACACCTTGTTTTGACTATAAAAAGTAAAAATATAACTATCTACTTCATCGATGAAATGAAGATTTCTTTTCACTTAAGTTTAATTTAAATTTTATTTCTCAAGCAGAAATGGAATCTGAATCGTTTCTTATCAGCACCCTAACTCACGAACGTAATTAGAGCACTAACTGTAAAATAAATTCCTGTATCACCAACATCGATGTCTCTTGCATTTAAATGCCTAATTATTAATTTAATTAACGCTTCTCGCTGGCAGTAGTAATGTTGCAATTACTTTTTTCAGTAATTAGTCCGAAAGTGATTTATCAAGAGATCTGGGTCAAGACACTGGGACCTTTCGCCTCGCTCGTCAACAAGTGACTTTACGTGCCTTGTCACACCATCCTTATTGGACAAGGTGGTCGATAAATCGATGTTTATCAGAACAGATCCAGTTCAGTGTAGAGGTCGAAGCGGGTCATAATTGTATCAGTCAGAATTGGTTTTTTACAACTATTTAAACGTTTTTGTTATTTCCGTGTTGAATAATACAACACGGAACAAATTGATCGTTATATCAGTTTTGCAAAAACACGAACAAGTCTTCACGTCTTCGTCTGATACATAATTGTAAAAGTTACTGTAAGTTAAACAAAAGTTAAATTTGACAAAAAAAAATAAAGATTTTTTTAATGTTTTCCTTTGAAGATATTTTGTTCCACACGGATTCAAACTCTTCTTCTGGTGTGTTCTCGTTTCAGAAGCAAGACCGAGTTCGGGTCGCTGAGCCGGGGACTAAGTAAGTAAGATTCAAACTAACTTCCTCCAAATACAATTTATTACAGAGGAAAAAACGTATTTAAGTTTGTACGAGGAATTCCATATGTTTAACAATGTATTCTCAAGTAACTTAACAAATCTTGCCGAAGGTTTTATACGTCCAAAGGTTACTTAATAACGGCCATATTTAGAGTTACATTGAATTACTTTTATAAAACGATTAGGATACTTTTGTCACTTTTAGATGTCGTTATGCCCAAATATGCATACGACTGGACAGGAAACAGTTTTTTAAGCAACACTAGCAATTTATCTGACGAGATCCAGAATTGTGACAAAAGCCATTAGACATCTAGAAACAAGCAATAAATCTAGCTTATCTGGGCAACTACTTGTCGTATATTGCTCTAAATTGTATTAGAAAGCCGGACGTACGCAGTTTGGACCTATTCGCGTAATTAATTTGCGTAGGTTAATTGTCGGTGGCCGGTCATCTCTATTATACTATTAAACAAAGAAATAAAGTACTACTGGATGTGGTCTAATTTATAGTCCGATAGCCAGAGTACGATCTAACCCAGAAAATAATGCACAAGGGGCCACAATAAGGTTGCGAAATTATCAAAAAGGATTTGCCCGATGGTAAAAATAACTCGTACATTTACATAAGTAGTGTCTGTGTAATGAGTCCCTTTGCCTTTTTATGAGTTTGACTATGCCATGATTACTACGAATGCATAGCGTGTTGTGAAGAGAAAATAAGCAATTTGAAAACAGTGCAAATTTTATTTTGTAATATACGTTATGTAGAACAAGTAAAATACTAATTAATTAAATAACGTAATTATTATACAAATAACCTTTTTTGCCTATAAGAAAATCCTGTGATCAAGATCATCTATTCCACAACTAGTTGACCTAAATGGACAAAAATATTCCAATTTTTTTATTCAACTTTGTAATTTATTTTGAAAGTTGAACTTTCTTTACAAAATTTATTATATTAGTTCAACACTGACGATCTAGATCTATCAACACTCGAAAAACATGACTCTCCTTCCGGCAATCGGATTAAAAGAATCCTATCGCATCTAGCCACACACTACATCCATCCTAGCCCACACATTTCGTTGATAAATCTCCGGGCAGATTCGCTTAGAGGTAATAAATTTCACAAGATTACCGCTCGCATGATTAATACGCGTGGTAGGTACAAAAATGAGGAGAGCCGATCGATCAACGTGGGTGTTTAATTTGCGCCGTGATCATTCATCTCTATCGTTTAGTACGGAACGGTATTGGTAGGGTAATGATACGGGTCATCTGATATGTCCGTGCATTCGCCCAGGTTAATCGGTATTGCTGTTTAGGAGATCGTTTTAGTAGTATCTACGAGTAACATTTCATTAGGTCTGTAAGGGTATGTAGTATATACTATGTACTATCTATAAAATATAATTTGGATATTGAAAAAAAAATCTCACACAGTAACAGTACCTTGAATTTAAAGATCTTTGATTTTTAATTATCAATAACTTTTTTATTGATAAGAAGCGGTGATCGACCTATATAATCACTAAGATAACACTGACTTTTTTGTGTATTTGACCGACAGTTTCAGCCAGTTATAGACCTTGATAAAGGCTGTCGAGTCGAAAGCTGTCAAAACTGTCGGTCTAAAATTCTATATACTGACTTCAACCCAAAAAAAAGTGAGCATTATCCGTGTTTATACAATAATTTGAAGTAAAGGCTCATTAAGGTCGTAATTTAAAAATCTGTTTAAATATTCTATTTCAAAAAGAGTTAAATTTTCAATACTTTTATGTTACCTCTTTGCCAATAAAATTCTACAAACTTATTGTCTTTACTCGTACTTCCTCTACCTGAATCCTGTTACTCGTACATTATTACCTCATTCCATTCAATTATGGTTCGATATCACCTCATAATGAAAGACCTTGCTCCACAAAGCCTATCTTATTGATTGTTACGTGACTTTATTTGTAATCATTATGTAATTTAAACCAAAATTATTGGTTCCTCGCAAACGGTCTCGTTGATGTCTTTTATATGGCCGCGGTACTTTATTTAATATCTTTATAAACATTACTATAATATCAATATTGTTACACGGTTTTGAGATCAAATTGAATCTTCTGGTATTAATGCTAAAACTCTGATGATTTTTCTTGATGATGTGTGTTAGAAATATAATTATATATTTGTACTACAAATAGACATTATGATTTAATTGTTTCATAGCGAAGCTATATTCGTGTATTTTAAATGAACCTGAAAAGACAAGTTAAATGAGAAGATAAATATACTTACAGGAAGTGTTTTTGATCACCGACGCTCAACTAAGCCCCGATTTCAACCAAAGCGGAGAGGAGAGGAAACAATAGTGTTTTAAATAACCAATCAGATTTCGTTCCTTCTCCTAAGCGAAGAGTTGTGGAAATAACAAAATCTGATTGGTTATTCAAAACACATTACCACTCGTCTCCTCTCCTCTCCGCTTTGGTGGAAACCGAGCCTCAGGCGTAGCCTAAGTAATCTTACTTACTAAAATTGAGTCGTTATTATTATTAACATAATTACTATATAAAAAAATATGTTCCAGTTCTCTTGAAATGGGCGCATAGCATTGTACGTACAAAGTACGTCTGATCACGCTGTCCCCGTACAAAAAAATGTTTTGATTTTCTGGTAAGTCCCGCCTATTATTTGAATCTCTATACAAGTCGAAATACATCAAATTTGTTATGTGAACACTTCAACACTGGGTGGAGCACTTAAAGCGCTCTTCTGAAGACAATAAAATGTGGACAGCAGCATCCACCAAAGACATCGTATTTACTTACCTTCAGAAAAAATACCCTTAGTGCGGATCTGGTAGGCACATACTTCTTTCATCGTGCCACATATTTGGGGCACGGGTTTGTGAAGCTAGTTCGTCGTGCTCCATATATGGGGCACTGAACTGTGAACGTGTTAAAAACAATACATATAAACTATAATAAATTATCCTTAACGATACAGCCTGTATATTTGCAGCGTGCCCAAGAGGTTGGCTGCGTTAACAACTAAACATAACCTGTTAAGTATATTGTAAGGTAATCTCACTGTAAGTAACAGGGAATATAATAATTCGTGAAACAGTTTCAATCTTAACATAACGGTGAGATCGCGGGATCGCACCCGCTACCTTATTGGCTGACCGCACACGCCGCGGCTGATAAACAATGCGCCTGCGCAGAAGATATCGCTACCTTGTGAATATAGAGGAGTTATTTAGATCTGGATATAGGGTGTAAACATTTATGGCTTCGAATCTGTTAGCTTAAGCAAACAGATCGAATTCAAAATTCTATACAAAATGATAAAATATACTTATATTTATGTATACGTTCCTACTCGTACTTACACATACATACTTTTTTCAGTTATTCAGTTTCGGTCGTAATTTCATACAAATTCTAAATCATCAAATGTAAGTGTTTTATCTAGATTTTACACTAGCCATAGCTTTAGTGTTAATACTTTGATTTATTATTGAAACTGTTTGACGAGTTCAATATTTAAAGAAAGTAACTTTAATTGTATAAAGAAATTTATATGTGAGAGAGAAATGGTATAGGCCTGAATCGCATATAAGTATAAAATTAATATTTAATTCCTTAGTAGGTATTTAATGTACGTCACCATTGTTCTTACCATAATTATTTGTGGTATAAAGTACATTGTTATACGTTATATTCCATCCTATTATACGAACAAGTATTCAAATAGCTGTAGAAACATTATATTCCTCACATAAAATACAATTAGATGACCTAGGATTCCTGTTTAGATAGAACTAATAGATATCTCAGAACTTTCTACCGACGTAACTGTAATAATATTATTGTTTTCAAAGCATCTGTAACCAGCGGTGGATCTGGTAGCATCCGATATGGTCCGGGGCATCAGATAGCCGTAGGTAGATAGCCACTGGTTGCAATTGCATTCTAACTCACCATTATCTATATCTGAATGCTTCTTTATTGTATAAATTCACCATATAAGCGAGTGTATTACGGATGATGGAATCCATAAGGGAGCAATGAAAAAGATCATATCGAAATATATGCTACCGGAGTTTAAATGTGGTTTATATTTTCAGCGCCGGATTTTCACCCGGATGTAGGATCTAGAAGGCTTTGAACGACAGTAATACATTTAATTACAGCAGTTTTATATAATTTATTATGAATGGAATTGTATAATAATCTTATTAGTATTGTTAGAGACGAGAATGGGTGGACTATTTTTATTAAAGTATTTTTATAACACAAGAGACCCCGAAAAAATAATATCGGGGGAAATACAGAAATCCTGAAGTAAATTTTATTGAACTCGAAATTTGCAAGCATTAGCTTCAATAATTTTTATTTAATAAGTATTTAATATTAAAAATAAATATTAGAACTCAGTAAAATGCATTGTAATATTTATTTTTACCTTTTGGTATCGTAATACTGAGGAAAGGTATCAGCCTAAGTCTTGTATTTATCCCTGTCATATATATTTATGTTTATACCGGTCTATTAACTGAAATACTTCATTAAAATGTCTTCCAACGACATTAAAGATTATTTTATGATAGACAGAGAAACCAAAAAAAACTGTACACCTGGATAGTCCAATACCAAACTCGTTAACAGTTACGAGAAATAATCCCATTAACGAAGAATTCCCATGATATAGCGTTATTGAAGTGAACCCTGGCACCGCCACGGGAAGATTTATTAAATGAAACAGTTTTACACGAAACAAATGAAAGTTGCCTTAAATCTAACGAAGCCGTAAAGGCATGCTCATTGAATGGAGCGGAGCGTACAGCGGATAATAGCGTGGATCGTGTGGATATTATAAGCCATACTTGTAAAAAGATGCAAAACTAATTTTGGGAACGATGTAGTCGCTTTGAGCAAACTACGATTACACTTAATCATTTCATTGATCATATGTGGATGATTCACACACATATGGAAACTCTTCCACATACAAAGTAATTATACTATAGGCACTGTAATTGTCCATAAAAGAGCCATTTATATGAGCCTGAAATAGCATTGATAAATGTTTTATATTTGTAACTCGCTAGTCTACAAAATGATTAATCCTATACCTCCCTCATATACCCTCTGACCACATGTTT